>CM047817.1:88637382-88862669 GCA_026214975.1 Gentiana macrophylla
AAGGTGAAACCACAATCTGAATAAAAGCGCAATATAATCGAGATAGGGAATCAATGCTTGTTGGATAGGTGGATCAATCCTCGTTTGCTCGTTATAAATTTGATTTAAATCCTTAAAAGCTTGAATTTGTCTAGTTAGTTTACTTTTATCCGCATCTTAGATTAGTTAGTTTAAATTGGTTCATGACCCGTATCTTTCCCGGCTTTAGATCATCTCTTCGTCGGGCTTTTACGTTTTAGTTAAAGTTTAATTTATGATGTTGTTTAGTTTTATCCGTTATTTAGCTTAGTAATCGTGACATAGGTTAGTTAGATAAAAACTAGAAACCACAATCGTTTAGTTCCCGTAAGATCGACCGGCATTAGCCTCCATACTACGATCCTTATACTTGAGGTTAACCGGATTATTACTTGTTTATTTCGTGTTGATAAAATCCGTGACAAGTTTTTGGCGCCCGTTGCCGGGAACCGGACGGTTGTCTAGTTTTATTTTCGTTTTCCTTTTTTTGTTTTCATTTGTTTTTGTTTCGTTTTCTGTTTTAATCCGTTTTAAATTCTGCTTTTAGTTGATAATTGTTTTAGGTAGTTGTTAAGTAGATAATTAGGGTTTAAAACTTTCCCTTAGTATTTTTCTTGAAGTTAGATCTTACATTTTATTTTTCGGCGTTCTTCCTTCCCTTCTTGCTTTATCACGCAAATCACATTCTGTTCTAAGTTTTCCGTGAGCAAGCGGGTGCAGGATATTGGACGCCCGTCATTTGGAAATTATCAATGATTCTGTTTTATTCACTTAGACGAGCGTCCATAACTTTTGGGACGCCCGTTCAGAGTATTCGTTTATCTCAGACGGCGTTTACATTACTAAACGCCCGTCCGACCTCAATTTCATCACGGGCGCCCGTCCAATCTTTTGGACGTCCGTCCGGTATTGTTTTCTTTAACACTTTTGTTTCCCTTTCCTCTTTCCTTTCCTCTCTTTAGGCTTTTAAATTTTAGTTTAGGCTTTGATCTCTTCCTAGTTTTTAGGTTTTGTTCCACTTGTTTTTGGTCCGGTTTATGCAAACTCGGAGTCAAAAGGGTTTGTTAATATACACCGACCCGGCGAACCATAGTCCGGCCAAACAGCGGAATTTCCGTTCTGCGAGTTCGGGCATTTGTGAGCGGCGAGATCTTGAAGAACAACTAGCAAGAGAAATCATCGATTTTGTGATAATGGCGTGATAATGAGACGTACATTGGCGGACTCACGCCATGCCAAAGGCGAAGTCAAGGTCAACCCGGCTATTGTTATTCCAGCCATTCTTGCACAAACTTTTGAGTGAAGCCAGGACTTATCCGGATGATGCAAAGACGCATCAATTTTTCACGGCTACCAATCGGAGAATCCATACCCACTTACACACATTCTTAGAGATATGCGGTACTACACGCATCCAAGGAGTAAGTGAGGATGCTATTAAACTTAAACTTTTTCCTTTTCTCTCGAAAGGAGAGGCTAAAAGTGGTACACCTCTCTCCTTACGAATCTATCACCACCGGGCGAGAACTCGAAAAGGAGTTTTGAGTCAATATTTTCCACCTTCAAAAGATGACCCGAGTGCTTAAATGACATTTTCACATTCTATCGTAAAGAGAATGAATCTTTCTTCGAGTGTTGGAAGAGATTCAAGTCCCTTCTTAGAAAATGCCCCACCATGGCTTGCCTTTGGAAAGGCAAGTCAATACATTCTTCGGTGGATTGACCGAGCTTACAAAAGGCATGGTCAATAGTTCTTACTGGAGGGCATTTTCAAGAAAGCGCTTTGATGAGGATGGGCATTGTTTGAGGACATTGCCAAATATAACTATGCCCCTCTTATCAAGCAATTCAGCACCTCCTCCTCCCAAGGTTGAGGAAGTCAATTTACAAAGTTTGATTGCCATGCCGCAAAGCGAGATGGCCTCCCTCAAGTTTCCAATCCTATAAATCAAACTTCTTCTTTCCGCGTAACCCTCGGGTTACGTATTGCAAAAAATTGTCGTCAGACCGGCCATATGAATGGCCAATGTCAATTTAATCCCCCCGCACCTTATCAAGTTATCTTTGTTCATGACTATGGGCGAGTACAATCAAGTCACATGTCAAAATTGTGACGAGTTCAGCACACTTCTAAATTACGCTCTATGAACGGACGAGTCGCGGAAGTGAATGCATTCTATGGCGAGTAACAATCAAAGGTTCAATCGGTTTTCAGTCGGGCAATTTTCAAAACCAAGGGTTTAATCCATCTTCAAATTTCAATCCCAACTCGAATTTTAATTCGAATCAGAATTTCAATAGAAACCCTGGGTTTAATCAGAATCAAAACTCGAATTTTTCCAATCCTACGCAAAAATTCAATCAGAATTGGCCTTCCAATTCAAATTCTCAATTTCAAAGTCGGCCCAGCCAGCCCTATGCTCCAAATCACCAAAACTCTCAAGGCCCCTCCCAACCTACAAATCTTGAGGCTAAGTTGGAAGAGCAAAGTAGATCGATGAAGAATCTTGAGAGACAAATTGGGCAATGGTGAGCGATTAGCTTTAGACCCCAGGCGTTGCCGGTTTCACGAGAGAAGAATCCGAAGGGTGGTCAAGTTGCTCAGCCGATTTGAACAAAGGCCAATGTCTCGACCTCGTGCCATCAATTCAATACGGTAAGGAGGAGGCCGGTGCAATGAATCTTCGGAGCGGTACTCAAGTTAGTGGTCCTTCCCATCCGGGAAACCACTAGCCCTCTCGCCATTGATAAGGCGGGAGGGAAGCCGAGCACCTACACTCCCTCAATCGCAAAGAGAAAACTCGGTGGTGATCCTCGAGAGGTGAAGAATTTGGTGATCCTCAAGTGGCTGATCCTTTGAGGACCGAAAAAGCAAGCGAAAGTCGGGAGGCTGATCCCCGACATCGAAATGAAAAAGCGTTTCGTTGGAAGGATCTGGAAGACAGAGTTGCCGGTGCATCCTCGAAAAGGTTTTCTCTCGAGGATGACCTTAAGAAACTTCCATTTCCACCGAGAAAGAGCAACATTCCTTTGATTGAGGATAAGAAGTATGAAAAGGTGCTAAACCTTTTGAAAAATACTCAGTGAATCTTCCATTGTCGGATGTCTTAGTCGAGATGCCTAAGTATACAAAATTTATCAAGGATGTTGTGTCTTGAAAAAGAAATTAGAGGCATGGAAAGGCATATTGGTGAGGATTGTTCCATGATTAATTATGAAAACTTACCAATTAAAAGAGGTGACACCGGCAAATTTGTACTCACGGTCTTGATGGGAGGTCTAGTATTCCCAAATTCTTTGTGTGATCTAGGTGCCTCTATAAGCCTTATGCCAATGTCTCGTATGCAAACACTCGGTTTACAAAGTCTTCTAGAACCCACTACTATGAGTTTACAATTTAGCGGATAGATCCTCTAAGAAAGCTTCTGGGAATCCTAAAAGGCGTTTTGGTTTGATTGATCGATTTACCTTTCCGGTTGATTGGTATGTCTTAGATATAGAGAAAGACAAAAACGCTCCTTGATTCTAGGAAGACCTTTCTTATCTACACTCGAGCTCTCATCGATTGCGATGGTGGGCACGTGACTATCCGAGTTGGTGACCAAGAGGTGAGTTACAATGTCTTAAAGTCCATTCAAGTACCCTCGGCCCTCCAACCGGCTTTTCCATTGATTATATGATGGATGATTTCACCGACTATATGGATAAGCAAGTCATGGCCGTAGAAGCGAGAATATGAGCGATTAGTTGATAATCGAATACTCATGGTAGGGTGAATCTGGATCAACTAGCAAGCGATTTTGAGGAAGAGTGTTGGAAGGAGAAGCTTTGGCGGTGGGACCATGAGTAAACTCAATGATATTGAGTTGAAAAGTGGAGATCTCAAGTCTAGTTTAGAAGCCCCCATGGATTTGGTGTTGAAGCCGTTACTAAACATCTTAAGTATGTGTTCTTAAGAGAGAGGCGACAAGCTTCCTTTAATCATATCTCGCCAAGCTTTCCCGCATGGAAGAAATGAAGCGATTAACGTCTTGAAGAAGAATGAAAAAGCTTTTGGTTGGCAAGTAGGAGATATCGGGAATATCTCGACATCCGCATGCACAAGATCAAGGCGAATGAGGCGCCAAGTGTGTCAGACAGCCCCAGCGAAGGCTTAACCCTCATATGCAAGAAGTCGTTAAAAAAGAAATCATTAAACTTCTGGACATGGGAATCATTTATGCCATCGCGGATAGTGAATGGGTTTCCCCGACTCAAGTAGTTCCCAAAAAAGGTGGAATTACAATTGAAAAGAATGAGAAGGGAGAGGAAATTGCATTGAGGCTTGTTATCGTTTCACAAGATGCAGATCGATTATCGAAAGCTCAATGAGGTAACCATGAAAGATCACTTTCCCCTTCCATTCATTGACCAGATGCTCGAGCGTCTGGCGGGGCACGCATTTTACTGTTTCCTAGATGGATATTCAGGATATTTCCAGATACCCATTGATCCAGCTGACCAAGAAAAGACCACCTTCACCTGCCCTTATGGTACATTCGCATATAGACGAATGCCGTTCGGTCTCTGCAATGCCCCAGCTACATTTCAGCGATGTATGCTGGCCATCTTTGACGGGCTTGTAGAAAAGTGTATGGAGATTTTTATGGATGATTTTTCGGTTTTTGGTCAGTCTTTTGATGATTGCCTTGACAATCTTGATCAGGTGTTATCCAGATGTGTGGAAAAGAACCTAGTACTTAATTGGGAAAAATGCCATTTCATGGTAGATGAAGGAATAGTTCTTGGCCACAAGATCTCCGCCAAAGGTATAGAAGTAGATAGGGCCAAGGTAGAAGCTATTGAGAAGATGAGTTACCCTAAGAATGTTCGGGAAGTCCGAGGTTTTCTCGGACATGTCGGCTTCTATAGGAGGTTCATTCAAGATTTCTCCAAGATAGCCAAGCCCTCGCCCACTTTCTTTGAAGGAAGACGTTGAGTTTAATTTTGATGAGAGCCTGCAAGCAAGCGTTTGAGGAGCTTAAGGATCGTTTAATATCGCTCCGATTCTTATATCGCTTTGTTGGAACCTACCATTTGAGCTTATGTGCACGCATCAAACTATCTTTGTTGGTCTTTGTTTCTAGGCAAAAGATCAAGGGAAAATTCAGCCTATCTATTACGCAAGTCACACATTGAATCCTCTCAAGTTAACTATACTACTACGGAAAAGGAACTCACGGCCGTAGTCTTTGCTATGGACAAGTTTCGTAGTTACTTGTTAGGAGCTCAAGTGATCGTGTGGACTGATCACGCCGCTGCGTTTACGATGACTAAGAAAGAGGCTAAACCGCCGCTTACTACGTTGGATATTGACCTACAAGAGTTTGACGTTCAAATTAAGGACAAAAAGGCGGTGAGAATGTAGTAGCGGATCATGTGTCTAGGATGTTAAGCGAGGAAAAGAATGAACCGGATGATATAGATCTTTACTTTCCTCAGAGAACATCATGTTGATAGATGGCCGCGCCCCGATGTTCCATGGTATTCTTCCATTGTAAACTACCTTCATGGCCGTTATCTCGATCCAGAGATGTCTTATCAGGAGAAGAAAAAGTTCTTCTCGGATTTAAAATATTTCGTTTGGGATGAACCTTATCTTTTCAAGATCTGTAAAGATGGGTTGCTTAGAGATGTATTCCGAATCGAGCAACGTGACATCATTGAGCAAAGGCTACAGTGGACCCACAGGAGGTCACTTTGGTCCGTGGAAAACCGTTGCTAAGATCTTTCAATCCGGTTTCTATTGGCCTACGATCTTTAAAGATACGGAAGCTTTCTGTAAAGCTTGTGATAGGTGCCAAAGAACCGGTACTCGACAAGGCGTTTGACATGCCCTTAAAACCCATCCTCGAATGCGAAGTCTTTGATGTATGGGGTATCGATTTTATGGGACCTTTCCCATCATCTTGCGGTAATAAATACATCTTAGTCTGCGTGGATTACGTGTCTAAATGGGTGGAGGCCCAAGCCACTCCTCACAATGATCATAAACGGTAATGAAATTTCTAAAGAAGAATATTTTCGTGAGGTTTGGATGTCCACGTGCCTTGATCGATGATGAAGGGATCGCATTTACGCAACCGACCACTAGAGAAGTACTCGAAAAATATGGTGTCCGGCATAAAATTGGCACACCATATCATCCGATGACTAGTGGTCGAGGTTGAAAGAGCAACCGAGCATTAAGAAAATCTCGGAGAAGATTGCATGATCATAGGAAAGATCGAGTCTAAAGTTGGATGATGTACGTGGGCATATCGAATCGCCTATAAGACCCCGTGGAGTACGTCACCATATCAAATGGTCTACGGAAACCATGTCATCTGCTGTCGAGTTAGAGCATAGAGCTTATTGGGCTACAAAGTTTCGAACTTTGATTCCCAATCTTGTGGGAAGCATCGACTACTAAGAATGATACATGAGTGGACGATCTGGACTCCAGGCCTATGAAAGTGCCAGGATTAGTAAGGATAAGATGAAGCTACTCCACGATGCTAAGATTAAGAGGAGAGAATTTCATGTCGGCGAACAAGTTCTTCTATATAATTCCAGGTTACATCTGTTTCTGGAAAGTTAAGGACGCGTTGGTCGGCCCCTTCGAGATTCTCCAAATCATTCCGGAGGCGTTTCTAGAACTTCGTGGTTATAGTGGTGAACCGTTCCGAGTCAACGGTCAAAGGTGCAAACATTATATTGGTGAACCTAAAGAGACATCTTTGATTGTTAAATTTCTCGATATTCTCGGATGTGGTGTTACTCAGGTCGAAGAATTTGACGAGTTATCACCCGACTTGTTCTCCGAGGATGACGGTAGTGACCCGTCTCGAAGAAGTTCTAGCGGTGTAGTCTTGATATGGAAGAGTTAGAAAGGGAGCGACAACTTAAACGTCATCAGAGGAGTCAGAGGAGAAAGAACACAACTATGGGGAAACTTAAGAAGGTTTGGAGAGCTTTCAAAGATTTCACCCCATGTGTGAGATGCTGTTTCTGCAGCCACACTACTGATCGGAGCTTACACGAGGTAGTGGTCGCGAGAAGGTTAAATGGCCTGATCAGGTGAGCTTACAATGTGTCGAGCTAACGACGTTAACCAAAAGCGCCACTAGGGGGCAACCTAGATATCGTTCTTTTAGTTGTTTTGTTTTATGCTTTGATAGTGTTAGTATTTAAGTTTAGTTTATTCAGTTTTAGCCTTATTAAGTTCTTGTTTTTATCTGTCAGTTAGTTGTGCTTTCTAGATATGGATTTCGGTGTTCAGCCAGAGGAGTTACCTTTCCTTAGGAGGATTCCACTCATTACTGTAGATGACGGGCCGGGAGGAACCATCGTTTTGCACGTAGATTTTGACATTAGTACCGCGTCAAGACGGTCACCTATGTTCTCATTGTTTCCCGTTGTTCGGGAGGTGGAGACTTTACTACCGAGGAGTTACTGCGGCTCTAGGGCGCGCCCTTACACCATCCTCAATGATCCGATGCTGACAGATTTAGCGCTAGTGCTGCAAGCTGAGCACTTTCGAGGTGTTGATGTAGCTGGTGAGGACTGGGGTTTACAAGATGAGTATGATTTCCCTCCGGCGATTGACATGCTCCGCCGTCTCATTCGAAAGTGATCGATTGGTCGGACATTTATGATGACTAGCGTTCTTAGGATGTTTCGTCGAGCAAACGACGTAAAACAAAAGCGCTGAGTGGGAGGCAACCCACTGTTTTCCATTTGTTTTTATTTATTAGTAATTTGGTACTTCATTTGCTTTTTATTTGTATTTTTGAGGATTTATATAAGTTTAATAAGAAGGGAAATTTTGAATTTGATGTGTATGGGAATTTTATGATTTTTGCACTTAAACTGCGTGGACGCCCGTCCAGAACTCTGGACGCCCGTCCGCCTTGACCAATTTTAGGACGAGCGTCCACTAAGCCTGGACGCCCGTCTGCTTTATTCCCTCCAATCCTGTATGTGATTTCAAATCTTGGACGAGCGTCTAATAAACTGGACGCCCGCCCGCTTCATCTCGATTTTCCGAGTGGACGCCCCGCCCACCGAGTTGGACAGCGCCCAATCTCTGCATTATATATACCCCATCATCGAGTGAACCCTCACTTTTTCGTAATTTCAAAACGCAAAACGGTTTCTCTCCTCCTTTTGCCCTAAAATCGTCGATTCTAAACCATTTCGAGCGATTCAAAATGCTATAGGCCGCCTCTTGATACCCTCTCTTTGATTTTCACAACCAAATCCCCAACACACGATATTTTTGGAGAATCAGACCCACTTCAAATCCGACTTTTTGAGAGAAAAATCCGATTTTGGGAGCCAATTTGGTGTTGTTTGGACTAATCTTCATCTCGATCAAGGCATCTACTCACCCTACTTGGTAAGTTAGTAACAACTTTTCTCTGGATTTCATTCACGTTTTTGTGAGTTCGATCTTTGAGTCGGCTCGTTTTCTTGAATGTCACCTTAATTTGTTTTTTTTTCCGGTTTTGGTGTTTTTTTCTGCTCTGTTTGGTGATGTGGTGTTGTGATGGGTGATGAATGGGTTGTTTGGTGATGATTATGGATGTGGTTTGTGATTTGGTTGATTTGAAATCCCGCTTTGGATGATAAACGGGTATCCTTTGTGCACATTTGGATTGTTTGGTTTAGACTAGGCGTGGAAATGGTTCAAGAAGGCGGTTGTGAAGAGGCATGGTAAGGAAGTGGCCCGGGAGGCGGGGAAGAAGCGAAAGAGATTGACCCTACCTTAGTTGATCCTAACCGGGTGTGAGTATTCGTGAGCAACCCGCAGAGCCACCCAAACTAGGGCAACCTTACGAGATGAGCCAACCTCGGAGTCCGAGACGGATGATGATGTGCCTTTAGTACGGATGCCGAGAGTTGAGAGAGGTGGAGGTTCTGTCTAGAAATGAGGAAACGGTCGAGGCTACCCGGGAAGAGGAGCCAGTTGTACCTAGGGCAGCCCCTCCTAGAAAGAAGTCTAAAACCGTTGCCCCGATGCCTTTGCCTCGTCGATTCGTGAACCCTAGAGCTCATGAAGTTTATACCAAACACTACTTTTCAAGAAACATGTTGGTTGAGAGGGCTGTTTTGGAGGCGAAGGTCGATCCGGGGTTCGGTAAGTTGCTTAAGGATAGGAAATGGGAAGCCTTGATGACAATCCCGACTACCCGGTGAATAGCTCCCTAGTTCGGGAATTTTATGCAAACTGCTGGAAACCGACTTGGGGACAAAGGTAGTCGTGGTTCGAGGGGTGGAAGTTCCTTTACACCGGAGGTGATTAATCGGAAATACAACTTAGCGGCTTTCGAGGGTCGGGACTATAAGGAGGAGATTGTGCATAATGCGAGTTTGGGGACGGGATCCTTTGGAGGAGTTGAGATTGCGAGTTTGCCCGGATGTGGCCTGGACGTTGAGACCGGGAGGAGACCGGAAGGAGTTGGTTACCACGACTGGACGGAGGATTGGAAGGTCCAGTGTCGATTCATTCAGAATCGGTTGTTGCCTAAAAACAACTTGACACATTTTCATATTGGTGACCTAGGCATGCTGTATGCGTTGACGTTTGGGTGAATGTGGATGTGGGACGAGGCATTGTACGACGAGATATCTATCAATCGAAGAAGTTTATACACGGAGCTTGATCGCACCTCATTTGATCCACAGTTTGTGTCTTGATGCCGTGTGCACGAGTTTGGGGCGGATCATAAACCGAAGAACCCTAGGCCTATCTGAGAGGAGAAGAGTAAGCCCTCGGGACATTTCGAGCCGGAGGCACCTACGGAGCCTGGTTCATCGGCGGCACCTCGTGCATCCTCCCTTCCTCCTTTATCTCCCGCCGTCGGGGATGCGGTTAAGCATGGCCAATAGTTTCCGGGAATGGCTCGGTGATATTCGGGATACAGAATAACATTTTGACGATTCTTGGTGCATCTGTGAGGGCGGCAGCCGAGGGATGCCGGGATCTTCAATCCGAGCTCCGTTGATTATCTTTTTCTTGATGAGATTGAGCAGGTCATTGCGGATGCTCTACACGACTCGAGTCATCTTGAGATGAGGAGCGGCCGACTCGGCGGCTAGAGGCTACGGCACCACCTTACGGACCTCCTCGATCCTCCGGTGATGATCTCGCGCGCCGAGCCAACCTTGATCTTATTTTGTCTATTTTTACAATGGTTGTTTTGTATTGACATTTTTACTTCTACGGTTCGTTGTAATTTTGATATTGCTACTATTTGTTTTCGATGGACCTTGTAAGCCATAAGGCGAAGCGTACTTTCATTTCAAGCGTGTTTCAACTTTCCGGATGTATTGAGTGCTCTCACTTTGATTTATCTTTATTTTTGATATCTCTTTTCATGTTGGTATGACTCCCGCTTTCCCGAGATGGTTCCATGTTGTCTAAGATGTGCGTGTATCTACATTGTCTGGTTGTCCATTCTTGATATCATTATGAAGGCTCCGGCCTGACCAACGATTCGAGTTTCGATTTAAATCACTAAGTCTTTTCTTTTCTTTCGTTTTGCACAACATGAGGACATGTTGATTTTTAAGTGTGGGGAGGGAATGTTTCGATATGTATCTACACATTTGTTTATTTCGTAATGTTTCTATGCAAATGAGCTAAAATGAGCTAAAATTTTTGAAATTTTCCGACACATCGTTGTTTTTGTTTTGTCGAGTAGTAGGCAATACATGTTAATGTTCTTCGTTTTCGATAGTCATCTATGCTATGTATCATATATTTGGTGAGTTAGATGTTTCACCTGACACTATTTTTCACGAGCCATAGTGAATGATGAGCTATTTTTATAAGGTTATACCCCGTTTTGGATTAGTAGTTTTTGATTTTCTTATAAGTCATGTACTTAGTGCTACGTATATATCGTGAGATTTATGGTAGTTTGTATTTAGTTCCGTAGTATGATATACTGTGAATATCTAGAAGTTTGAATGTGATAAGTACACGTAACTATTGTCCAATTGAAAAAGTTGAATTAATATGAAATTATTCGTGTGTGTCGGAAGCTAGTCGATGATTTGAGTGAGATAGGGTATACCACGTATGTCCTCTACCACTATGATGACTAAAAGCTCACGACAGTCAGAAGAAGCTGCCTTATGATTGGAGTAAGGTAGGGTATTATCTCGAAATGTCCTATTCTGCTATGACAGGGCAAGAGCTCATTCTGATGTGTGTTTTAAGTGAAAAGTTAAATCAACTGATAAAGTATTATGAAATGTATATAAGACTCAGTTATCGTTTGTCTTATCCCCAGTATAAACTGATAGATATGTTGTAGGGATTATCCTCTGAGTATCTCAGAAAGGCCCTAGATATATTCGATCATTCTTTTCGGGATATATCACGTTTGTAGGGTGCATCTTATGAGTGTCCTTTATTACTAGTCTACAAGGGGGTATTAGCTAGTTTTGCTTTGAGTTTCTCGAGTTTGGACATAGTGGAAGTTTATTATGGCTATGCACACGCACAAGGGTGAACTTCTGATTTATTGATATGTGTTATGCACGTTTAGATGCCTGTTTTTCTAACGAGCCTAACTTTTGTTTTGTTTTGCTCGGGACGAGCAAAAGCTTAAGTGTGGGGGAGTTGTTAAGGGTGAATTTATACGATTTATAATGCTATATTCTATGATATTTTTCCCCGTAATTGTACTAAATTGCATAAGAAACGAGGGTTTAATGGATATATTGAGCAAATGAGATTTTAGAAGAGTTAATCGCAAAATAGGTTGATTTATGTGTTTTAATTGTGATTTTATGATTATTTGAGCATTATTACATTTTGCGATGTTTTTATGTGTTATAGATACATGTTGGAGGCTCAAAAGATGATCAAAGGCTGATTAAGTTCGAGCTAATTGATGATAAAAGAGATAATGAAGAAGTGGGATAGAGATAGAAGAGATAAAGATCAATAAATCAAAATCGATCATATCAAACTGGCGTCCGGTATCTCCGTCCAGTGGACGGGCGTCTGATGCAGTTGGACGAGCGTCCAGGATGTCATCTTTGATTCAGGAAGTTTGGACGCTGGAGTGGACGCTGGATGGACGAAGCGTCTGGTCATGACTTCGCCCGATTCAAGTTTTATTGAAGAGTGGACGGGCGTTCAAGGTTTCAGACGGGCGTCCGGTGGCCGACTTAGCAGAACCGACTTTAAAATCTATATATAGTCGGCTGTTTTCTCCACAATAGGAGATCATACACACATTATTCAAAACCCTAAACCTAAGGCGGCTTTAGGCTGCGTTTTCATCTTTTATTCCTATTTTTATGCCCTTAATTTAGATTAAACACTAGTTACTTTCTATGTACTTTTTCTCGCAAATTTGAGTTCTTGAGGATGTTCAGAGGCTAAAAGCTTCATCAAGCGAGTATTGTGAAGCCGTCCAACAATTGTTGATTTCGTTTTCTTCGATCATACTGTGAGTTTTTAATAAAGGTTGTTTCTTATTCATGTTTATTCATGTTTAATTTGCTTTTATATCGGAAGATATGCATGTGTTGATTGTTTATTGTTGATGGAAGTCTTAATGAACCCTAGATCACCATGAATAAGAATAGTAATTCGAATCTATAATAACGGAAGTTAATAGGTCTGATAACTAGGTTATAAACACAAAGTTTGCGCCTTTGATTATTAAACGCGTTAATCTTACATCGGAAGGTAATATATTGATAGATGAACTTTCTAAGGAATTAGGGTTCATGTCTAGGTAAGGTGAAACCACAATCTGAATAAAAACTGCAATATAATCGAGATAGGGAATCAATGCTTGTTGGATAGGTGGATCAATCCTCGTTTGCTCGTTATAAATTTGATTTAAATCCTTAAAAGCTTGAATTTGTCTAGTTAGTTTACTTTTATCCGCATCTTAGATTAGTTAGTTTAAATTGGTTCGCAGCCCGTATCTTTCCTGGCTTTAGATCATCTCTTCTGTCCAGTTTTACGTTTTAGTTAAAGTTTAATTTACAGTATTTGTTTAGTTTTATCCGTTATTTAGCTTAGTAATCGTGACATAGGTTAGTTAGATAAAAACTAGAAACCACAATCGTTTAGTTCCCCGTAAGATCGACCCGGCATTAGCCTCCATACTACGATCCTTATACTTGAGGTTAACCGGATTATTACTTGTTTATTTCGTGTTGATAAAATCCGTGACACCGGCATAGTCATCTCTGCCATGAGCACCGCTGCTGCTAGTGTGTCCTCTACCGTAGCTGCATCATCAACAGCAGGTGAAGCTGTCGTTCCACCAATGAGTACACAAACAGCCATTGGTCTGACAACCGGAGCTCAAGGAAATGATTTCTCTACCGTTATTCCAACAAGCTTCTATTAGGTTTTATGCCTGAAAGACAATTGTAATTGTTTTATTTAAATAAATGACATAATTTAGTTCATCTTATTTATACGCATTTAATGCATGTATTAATACACTACAGAAAACCCTAAGTACCTCGTTTATGTAATCACATAACTCAGTGTATGGCTATACACAAGATGATTGAGTTAGTGAGATGTACTTAAAACTAACTTAGTCCGTAGCGTTTATTAATCTGAGTACGAGTCTCAATATTAATTTGCTAATAATGCGCCCAGAACACTTTAGGTGTGACAGTCTTATCCACACTGTCGGTAATAGGGTACTGTAGGATGTAATATCACCGGATGGATCAAGATCCACCCGATTACACAGCGGAATAAATACCAGATCTAGATCTAAACAAACAAAATACATGAAAATAAATCTAACCTACGAGGTGGTTAGATTACCAACCTTTTTATGGTGCAAAACTCCAAGAACAAAGTCAATCCAAACCGAGCTAGTTGAGAGCCTAGTTGAGAAGCCAAAGTCTTCCAACGTGTGTCTCCGAGCACCACCAGGTGGATGGTGTTTCAAGCCGCCGGACCTCCTCGATATGCTACCTTAGAAAACCCAAAGTTTTCTAAAACTCGAACCCTTAGTACTTAAGGTCGAAAATTCTAAGCCTTAATTTCACCCAATATTTCGTGTGATGTATATGTGATTTGACTTGGGAGAACTCTCTTTATATAGGAGAGAAATCTTAGTCTCGATGGCATTATTTAATTAATACAAAATCAATTAAGATAATCCTTTTCCTTAAAAAGATAAATCCAAAATAATCCTAAATTAATAAGGATATATAAAAGATTTTTTTTCCTTAAATTATTTAACAAATAAATAATTTAATCAAATGTCTTATTATTTATCAAGAAACTAATTTCCACATAGATAATAACATAAAATGCGCCCTAAACCCTAGATAAATAGGTCCACACGCATTTTACACATATATGGGCCGAGTCCACAAAAAAAGTCTTTTCCGTGTATTTAATTATCTAGTCAACTAAACAATTAATCACATATCAATTAAATAGTCAATCCAACTATTTAATTATAATTGAGGTGAAACGACGAGAAAACATATGCATGTTAGGAGCCACGTCGGGGACCATAGACCCATATTCAGTAACTACAATAAATTGAATAAAATTATCCGTCAGACAGAACAATTATATTCAATCTATTAATTCGGGATTACACCACCATAAACCCGAAACTGAACTCTGCCAAACATAGATATAAACTTACACTCAACCATGAGTCATAAGGTGTCCACTGATATAATCATTACATACGGATAAATCCTCCATAGACTGTTCACTTCGATTCGGGATATTTTCGTAAACCCTTCTCGAAACATATTATCCTTATTTACCCTTAACCCCCTAGTGATCAATTTGTTCATAACTAATATAATATGAACTGGCGCCATCGATCAGTTTCTAGGATTAACAAATAAAGGAATCGTCATCTACTTCGAGGAAGGAAAGGATTTCATATCGCGTGATTGCATGAGACTACTCACTCATCCTAAAATAGAGCCAACGAGAAGTGTTGGACCATATACTATGAAGTGATCCTTACTAACACATCAAACCCTACCCTACTCTAAGAAGTCTTCTGTGATCACCTCAGGATTGAGATTAATCCATCTATGATCATCTTGTGATTCGATAAGACTTCTCAATCACGGAATTATATCGAGAACTCAAATCAAATCGGTCCAGCCCTATATGATTATCATCATATGTAAATGCCCCACTAGGTACCTATTCGGGCATAAAACCTAACAGAAGCTCTGTATTTTAATTAAAATCTACTGCAGGTCTTTTTGCGACGCTGAAAAGCGTCGCTAAAACTCTGTTTTTTATAACCCTCGGCTAGGGTTTATTTTTGGCGGCTGTATATAATTTTTTTATAATCTGTTTTATTTTTTTCAAACAACCGAAAATATCAAAAAAAAAACACCTAATAGGTACCTAGTGGACCGATTTGATTTGAGTTCTCGATATAATTTCGTAATCGAGAAGTCTTATCGAATCACAAGATCATCATATATGGATTAATCTCAATCTCGAGGCGATCACTGTAAGACCGCTAGACTAGGTAGGGTTTGATGTGTTTGTAAAGATCACTTCGTAGTATGTGATCCAACACTTCTCGTTGGCTCTATTCTAGGATGAGTGAGTAGTCTGTGCTATCACAGATATGTAATCCATTCCTTCCCTCGGGAAGTAGACAGACAGTTCCCTTATTTGTTAATCCTAGAAACTGATCGATGGGCCCACTTCATATTATATTAGTTATGAACTAATTGATCACTAGGGGGTTAATGGTAAATAAGGATAATATGTTTCGAGAAGGGTTTACGGAAATATCCCGAATCGAAGTGAACAGTGTATGGAGGATTTATCCGTATGTTATGATTATATCAGTGGACACCTTATAACTCATAGTTGAGTGTAAGTTTATATCTATATTCGACAGAGTTCAGTTTCGGGTTTATTGTGGTGTAATCCCGGAATTAATAGATTGAATATAATTGTTCGGTCTGACGGATAATTTTGTTCAATTTATTGTAGCTACTGAATATGGGTCCATGGTCTCCGACGTGGCCTCTAACATGCATATGTATTCTCGTCGTTTCACCTCAATTAATATTAAATAGTTGGATCGGACTATTTATTAGATATGTGGATTAATTGTTTAGTTGGACTAAATAATTAAATACATGAAAAGACTTTTTTCGTGGACTCGGCCCAATATGTCAAAATGCGTGTGGCCCTTGTATGATAGGGTTTAGGTGCCGCATTTTAGTGGTATTATTTAATTATTGGGAAATTAGTTTTCTTGGATAATTATTTAATGTATGATTTCATCATTTATTTGTTAAGTGATAATTCATAGAATATTAGATAATAATATTATTTATCCCTATTTGTTTGGGATAATTATTATATTTATCTTTTATTTAAATTAAATATTAATTTAATAATTATCTTTTAATTATTAAATCCTTGGAGGACAAGGATTACTCTCATATATAAAGCCTTTATGAGGACATAATTTTCGGTTTTGAGGAAGTATTAAGGCTTAGAATTTTCGGCCTTAAGTACTTGGGTTCGAGTTTTAGAAAACTTCGGGTTTTCTAAGGTAGCATATCGAGGAGGTCCGGCGGCTTGAAACACCATCCACCTGGTGGTGCTTGGAGATACACGTTGGAAGACTTTGGCTTCTCAACTAGGCTCTTAACTAGCTTGGATTGACCTTTTGTTCATGGCGTTTTTGCACCATAAAAAGGTTGGTAATCTAAACCCCCTCGTAGGTTTAGATCTAATTTAATTTATGTATTTTATTCATTTAGATCTAGATCTAGTATTTATTCCGCTGCATAATCGGGTGGATCTTGATATATCCGGTGATATTAAATCCTACAGCTTCATCGGAGTTGTGCCCACCGGAGCTCCTTTCACTTCAATGTTAGGAGGATTCTTCTTTCCTTCCCTTTGCTACGTGCAGCATGGAGTTAATCTTCCTCATGTATCTGGTCTGAACATTGGCCGGATTGAGTCTACAGCTGGTATGTTCACACACGGGTATTCTTACTTACCACCAGCTCCTAATCTTGGGTCACTGGAGTGAATCCTCTCTAATATTCCTTTTCGGGAAATCAGAGCCAGGCATGTAATGTGAAATTGGATAGATCCAACTATCTTCTTTTGAGGTCTACGGTTTTACCCATCATATGGGGTCACAAACTTGAGAGTCATGTTTTGGGAGATGATTCTCAACCCAGGATGGGCTCTACTTCGTTGTCTATATCTCCTCACCTTTTCAAAGACCCTGCATCGCAGATGAATATAGTATTACTGCACCGATTCTTTGGTCGGTTGGTTAATGAGTTCTATGGTGAGCAAGCTTTGCAAGAGGTCTATGGATGCACTACGCAAGAGAGATTTGGGTGACTCTTGAGACTCTTTTTAATAGTCAAGCGAGTCAAGGATGTTAGAATACAAGAGTGCAATGACAAGAGCTACTAAAGGGTCCAAGTCCATGGTCGACTACCTATCTCGAATGAAATCCTATGTTGATAACTTAGCATTGCGCAGGTATCCTGTCACTAAATCAAAACTGACTCTGGCTACTTTAGGTGGATTAGAGAAAGAATATGAGCTACTATAGTAAATTGACTGCTAGAGTTGGAACAATGAACTGGCAGGAGGTTCAATCTTAGTTACTGACTCATGAAAGATTGTTTGCTATGTTCAATATTGGTGTCTCTGGAGATATCAATGGAGGCCCCTCTGCTCAGCTTGCTAGAAGGTCAAACTCTAGACCTTATGCTAATCCCAGACCTGCAAATACCTCAAATTCCAGTAGAGGAAGGGGTGGTAAAAATAATAAAGCGCAGAGGGTGCTAGAGGATCTAATAACAGTTCTTCTAATAGGCATGTTTGCCAATTGTGTGGAAAAAGGTGGTCATATAGCGACTGCTTGCTAGCATAGATTTGGAAAAAGGTGGTCATATAGCGACTTCTAATAAGACAAACTAGAGTTACTTTATGACATATTAATTGTTTATATCACACAATTAATATGTCATGTTACAAATAATGTGTACAAGTAAAGTGTTACACGAAATACAAAGGTAATAAATTATGTAATATTTCACACCCCCTCAAATCTGGTTGTATATTTTTATCTGACCAATTTTGCTACTCATCTACTTTGAACATAAGAGGTGGAATGGCCTTTGTAAGAATATCAAGATTTCGTCGGTGAAGGAACATATGAAGTTGAATGATATGTGCATCAATCTTCTCTTTAAGAAAATGTCTGTCAATGTCCACATATTTTGTTTTATCATGATGAAGCAGGATCCTCTCGCCATGCATGATCTTTGAATTATTGTCACAAAGCAGAGTATGATGGGTTCTTTGAGGAGGTTCTTTGGAGTTCGATGAAGGACTCTTTTCAGCCACAATGCTTCACAAATGCCCAAAACAAGTGCCCTGAGTTCAGCTTCAGCACTACTTCTAGAGACAGTAGGCTGTTTCTTGCTTCTCCAAGTGACAAGATTACCTCATACATAAGAACAGTAGCCTGTGGTAGATCTTCTATCTATGTGGCAACCAGCCCAGTCAGCATCAGTGTAGACCTTAATGGATCTCTTAGTAGACTTAGTGAAATGTAAGCCTTGGCCAGGAGTTGACTTTAAGTATCTTAATATTCTATAGACAACATCCCAATGTTGCTCAGTAGGGCAATGCATGAATTGACTGACAAGGCTAACTCCATAAGCAATATCAGGTCTTGTATGAGAGAGGTAAATGAGTTTCCCTACAAGTCTCTCGATATTGATCCTTTTCGACAAACAAGATTACCATGCACCGGAGAATTACTTGGGTCTACTGGAGAGATAGCGAGTTTGCACCCTAACATGTCGGGTTTCCTTCAAAGAGTCCAAAGACATACTTGCTCTGTGAGACTGAGATACCCTGGTTGTTTCTGGCTATTTCCATGCCAATGAAGTACTTGATATATCCCAGATCTTTAACTTGAAACACTTTTGCCAGAAGGGTCTTCAGTTGTTGGATCTCAGCAGAGTCATCACCAGTAAGGATGATATCATCCACATAGACAATAAGAATGGATCTTTTCTGGTTGGTTGTTTTGATAAACATGGTGTGATCTGAGTTGCATTGATGATATCCAGCAGCTTTAACCACAGTAGTAAGTTTGCCAAACCAGGCTCGAGGGGACTGCTTCAGGCCATATAGAGATTTCCTCAGTTTGCAAACTTTCCCTTGAGTGTGAGTGTTGGCAAAACCAGGAGGTACATTCATATAGACTTCCTCAGTAAGGTCACCATTTTGGAAAGCATTCTTGATATCCAATTGGTGGAGAGGCCAGTCAAGTTGGATGACAAGTGAGATCGATTACCACTGGACAGGTGTTTAGCTTTGCCACAGGTGCAAAGGTCTCTTTATAGTCAAGTCCATATATTTGAGTGAATCCCCTTACAACCAGTCTAGCTTTGTATTTGTCAATAGTACCATCAACATTGTACTTGATAGTGAACAGCCATTTACAGCTGACAGTCTTCTTTCCATATGGGAGAGTGGTGAGGTCCCAAGTATGGTTGTCAAGAAGAGCAGTCATTTCAGTTTTGACAGCTGCCTTCCACCTATCATGTTGAAGAGCTTCCTGTATATTCTTAGGAATGGAGTGAGAATCCAAGTCCTGTGTAAACATAGCAAAAGAAGGTGACAAGTGATCATAAGACACATAAGTATGAATGGAGTGATTAGTGCATGATCTCTTTCCCTTTCGGACAGCAATGGGTCTGTCATCAATATCAGTGGAATGAGCAGGGTCAGTAGGCTCAGGAGGCTGCTGAGGTTCAGTGGGTTCAGTAGGCTGCTGAGGTTCAGTAGGCTCAGTAGGCTGCTGAGGTTCAGTAGGATGCTGGGGCTCAGTAGGCTGCTGAGGTTCAGGAATCTGCTGAGGTGCAGTAGGCTGATGAGTATCAGGAGTCTGCTGAGGAGTTGGTTGAGGGATTGGAGTGAGCTCAATTTCAATAAGGTTGCCATCTGTGACTGTCTCAGTAGGTTTGCTGTAGTATGGGGTTTTTTCAAAGAATTTAACATCCATAGAATTGTAAAATCTTTTGTCAGGGGGAGAATAACACTTGTAACCCTTTATGTCTTTGGCATAGCCTAGGAAGATGCACTAATGAGCTTTGGGATCAAGTTTGCTTCTGTGTTGGGCATGAATATAGACAAACACAGTACATCCAAAGATCTTTGGAGGCATGTCAGCAATGAGATGAGGGCAGGAATGAGTTGTCAGCAGGGTTTGGATGGGAGTCTTGAAACCTAACACTCTACTGGGTAACCTGTTGATTAGATATGTGGCTGTTAATATAGCTTCACCCCACATGTATTTTGGCACATTTGTGGTGAACATGATTGATCTAGCCATCTCCAGTAAGTGCCTATTTTTCCTCTCAGCAACCCCATTCTGCTGAGGTGTCTCTACACAGCTACTGATGTGAACAATTCCCTTATGATTCAGGAAGGTGCTGAGGTTGGACTCATAGTATTCCAGGGCATTATCTGTTTTTAAGATTTTAATCTTAGTGTCAAATTGAGTGAATACCATGTTATAGAATTCTTGGAAGATGGTTCCAACTTCGGATTTATCTTTCATAAAAAACAGCCATGTGATTCTGGTGTGGTCATCTATGAAGGTGACAAACCACCTCTTCCCTGTTATACTTTTAACTCTTGAGGGTCCGCATACATCACTATGAATCAAAGTGAAGGGTGTGGAAGGTAAACACGGTATTTTAGTATACAGAGATTTAGTAAGTTTGGCAAACTGACAGATATCACATTGAAGATCACTGAGGTTACATCCTTTAAACAATTCAGGAATTACAGACTTTATATAACCAAAATTTGGATGACCTAGTCTATAATGCCAGAGCATGATATTGTCTAAGGTTTGGTTGCAGGCTGCTGAGGCTGTTTCAGTCTTTGGTCTTCTGTCTTCAGCAGGGTTGACCACAAACAATCCTGAGCAGGCTTTAGCTCTCCCAATCACTTCTTGTGAAGAAAGATCCTGGAATATACACTGATTGTCATTAAACAAGACTGTCCAATTTAGGTCCTTAGTAAGTCTACTGATAGATATAAGGTTACAATCTAATTTTGGAACAAACAGGACATCCTGTAAGCAGATCTTATCAGTAAGTTTAACATTTCCAAAACCTTATGCACAGGAAATAGATCCATCAGCAATCTTAATATTGTGGATCTGATGACAGGGTTTAAGGTGAGATATTAGCCTTTTGTTACCAGCCATATGTGAGGATGCCCTAGAATCAACAATCCAAGTATCACTACTGAGGGGTGAGTGGAAAGTACCTATTTTAGCATGAGTAGCTGTGTCAGTGATGGAACTACCTTCCTTTTGCTGAGTAAGGAAGGCTTTGAAGGCAGCAAACTGAGCATTCAAAGCAGTGTCCTTGTTCTCTTCTTCATCGACGACATATCGCCTGGATTTCCCTGGTTGGTTTGGAGGATTTTGAGGAGTTAGGCTTACCATGTAGTTTCCAGCAATTATCCTTTGTGTGATTTGTGCGTTTGCAGTGGTCACAGAACAACTTTCTGTCTTCTCAGTAGGCCTTCTGTAGACCTCAGTAACCTCTCAGAGCTTCCCGACAACCATCGATCGAGAGCTCGGAGTGGGGTGATCAGCGCAGGTTGTTTTGCGGCATCACTTTTCTCCCGCTTTCCTCATGTTTGACTTGATAAACACTGGACTTGAGATTGGGGAGTGGTTTAGTAGCAAGGACTCTTCCTCTAGCATCATCAAGAGATGGGTTTAGTCTAGTGAGGAACTTGAATACCCTCTTTTTCTCAATAATGTCCCTGTACAAGGTAGCATCCCGTACATCATTCCATTGGTGAGTTTCCAACATATCTAGGTGTTGCCATGCCTTAGATAGTTGGTTGAAGTACTGAGAACAGACAGATCACCTTGCCTGCAATTTTGGATTTGAGCTTCAAGATCATAGACCTCAGATGTATTGTCCTTTTTTGAGTAAAGGTCTCTGGCATTATCCCAGATTTCCTTTGCAGTATCATACATCATGAAGTTCTCACTGATATCTTTTGTCATTGACCTCGTGAGGATGGTCATGACTTGGTTATTTTCTGTATCCCATGCTTCAAACTTGGGGTCAGTTTCAGCAGGGGCAGGTTTGGAGCCAGATAGGTATCCCATCTTGCTCTGGCCGGAGATATACATCTTCATAGACCTTGACCATAGCATGTAGTTGTTGCCATCAAGTATATGATTTGTAAATGAAGAGTTTTCAGTGACCCCAGTCTGCTGAGGCTGCTGGGACTCTACTGAGGGTGAAGAAGCTTCGGATATTGAAGACATTCTTGATATGAGATGAGATTTTTCAGCGGATTAAGGAGATTAAATCTCTGATATCATGAAGAGAGTTTGAGAAAGTAATAATACTTGAGTAAACTTCAACTTATCTTTATTCATCATAAAAGAAGAGTATATATAGATACAAGTATGGATAGAAAGGTCCTAGTAGTGTCATGAGTGCTATGGGCGGCTAGTATGAGGTAGGACGGTCCATATGCGGCTGGACATAAAGGCTAGGACCTAATAAGACAAACTAGAGTTACTTTATGACATATTAATTGTTTATATCACACAATTAATATGTCATGTTACAAATAATGTGTACAAGTAAAGTGTTACACGAAATACAAAGGTAATAAATTATGTAATATTTCCACATATTCACTTTATAGATGACCATTCTAGGTACACCAGGATTTATCCTTTGAAACACAAGTCTGATGCCTTGTCTATCTTTATCTCTTTCAAAATGCTTGTTGAAAACCAATTTCAGACCACTATCAAATGCATTCAGTCAGACTGGTGGGGGAGTACAAAGTGTTTGAACCCTATTTAAAAGAAAATGGCATTGTCTTCAGACATCCCTGTCCATATGCTCATGGGCAGCATGGTAGGGCTGAAAGGAAACATAGGCATATTGTGGAAATGGACTAACACTCTCAACTCAGTCCTCCACGCCTCTTAAATTTTGGTGGAATGGTTTTGAACATGTTGTTCAGCTCATAAATGACCTTCCTACCCCTGTGTTGAACAATCAGTCTCCCTCACAAGTTTTATTCAGAGTTAAACCTGATTACACCAAATACGAAGTGTTTGGTTATGCCTGTTATCCTAATCTTAGACCCTACAATACTCTACAAGTTTAGTTATCACTCTGTTAAATGTATTAACTTAGGTCTAAGTTCTCAACATAAGTGTTATAAATGTCTTCACCAATCTGGGAGAATATATATAGTAGAGATGTGGTTTTTAATGAGTCTGAGTTCCCCTTTAAGAATGGTTTTGCTCAAGGACCTAATAGGACTGTGTTTCTTGATCCTAATATTGTTAATACCTTTCATCTGCCCTTTGGTATATCTGAATCTAATACCACTTCCAAAGCTCCAATTGATCATGGTCTTGGTGTCTCCATGAATGAGGACACTAGTACTACTCCCGTACTTGTAATCCAAGTGATATTGATGAAAGTTCTTCTCCAGCCAGACTCCCTACCATATCACCATCCCCTCATGTTTCTAATTCTTCTCAACCTTCTAATCATGAAATATATATTGGCTCATCTTCCTCCACTCATGAACATGTTCAGAACCCGACTCCTCCTGAACCTGTAAGACACCCGATGCAGACAAGATCCAAAAGTGGAATCTTCAAACCTTAAGCCTACCATTCATCTATTACTCAATCCAATATCCCTGCTCACCTCTCTGAACCTGTAAGAGTATCTGATCCTTGAGGAAGCCTCAATGGAAGCAGGCAATGGTGGAAGAATTTCATGCTTTAAAACATAATCATACCTGGAATTTAGTTCCACCAACAGCAGGACAGAATCTAGTAGGTAACATGTGGGTTTTCATGTTGAAATTGGGACGAGATGGCTAAATCTTGAAACACGAGGGCTAGATTAGTTGCTAAAGGGTATTTCTGATAATATGGAGTGGATTTCACAGAGACTTTTAGTCCAAAGAGCTAAAGCATCAACTATAAGGGTTGTTCTTTCTATTGCAGTTATGTTCAAGTGGTCTATTAGGCAAGTTGATACAAACAATGCCTTTTTGAATGGACCTATACATGAAGACATATGTATGCCACAGACTGAAGGGTTTGAGGAACTAGGTAAACCACAGTTTGTATGAAAGCTTAATAAAGGTTTGTATGGACTTAAACAAACCCCCAGGGCTTGGTTTGGTGCTCTCAGGTCTCAGATGCTAGGTTGGGGTTTTACTCAGCCCAGAGCAGAAATTATTTGTTTATACTGCAAACTGAGAATCGGATGTTGTATGTTCTTATCTATGTTGATGATATTCCGATAACTGGAAGTTCAGATGTGATGATCCATAAATTCATAAAGATTTTGATTTCCAAGTTTGCATTAAAAGACCTGGGCTTTATTTCTCATTTCCTAGGTATGCAAGCATTCAGAGATACTACAAGTCTGACTCTTTCTCAAGACACTATGCTGGACAGTTGTTGAAAAGTTTGAACATGGAAAACATCAAGCCCTGTGACATTCCTATGACTGTTGGGAATCATTTAAGTCCACGTCAAAGAGAACTTATGAAGGATCCTCTTTTATATAGAAGTGCTATTGGAGGCTTGCGTTTTCTTACTTCTACTAGACCAGATATAACTTATGCTGTGAATTATCTAAGTCAGTTTATGTATGCTCCAACTGTGGAACATTGGGTGGCATTAAAAAAACTACTCAGGTATGTAAAAGAAACACTGCATTATAGCTTGTTTATTCCAGCTGGTGGTTCAGTATGTTTGCAAGGCTTTTCTGATGCAGATTGGGCAAGTTATCCCTCTGATAGGAAGTCAGTTACATGATACTATGTGTTTCTTGGTCCTTCTCTGATTTCCTAGTGTTCCAAGAGCAAGTTGTAGTTTCCAAGTCTAGTACTGAGTCTGAGTATAGATCCTTGGCAAATTTAACTGTAGAACTAGCTTGGGTTTGTCAGTTATTGAAAGAGATGAAGATCAAAGTGTCTAAAACCCCCACTGCTTGGTGTGACAGTTTGGGAGCTGCTTCTCTTGCTCAAAATCCAGTTTATCATGCTTGGACCAAGCATATAGAAGTGGATGTCCACTTTTTTATAGACAAAATTCTCAATAAAGAACTCTCAGTGAGCTTATTCCATTTGAAGCACAAATTGCAGATGTGTTTACCAAGGCCCCCTCATTCAACCAGTTCAGCAATTTCAGAAACAAACTAAATGTAGTTTACAGAGCATCTAGTTTGAGAGGGGAAGTTAAGAAATAATTATATTATGTGTGTAGGGGTATTTCTGGTATTGTAATCTAGTGCCACCTAGTACTGTGATGTGGCACCATAAGGATATATATTTTGTGTGTACCAGCAAATCTATTATCAAAATAACAAAACAATCTTTGCTTTCTATTATTTGTCTCTCTTCTAATCCTAATTGTTCTTTATGTGGCTCGTGTTGTGACTTTTGAGCATCTTCTTATTAATTGTCCCAGAGAGCAAACTGATGCTTCCTGGATCGATCTCTCAAGAGCATCTGGAAGTGGTGTTGTTTTTTTTCGACAAAAATTACAATTTGGTAGAAATTTGGGGAAGATCATTCCTCAATTTGGGATCAGCTCTTAGATCTGATGCGGAGGTCGTTTGTTGGTCTTTGTTGATAGCGAGGGACAAAAGGGTGCAGCTATTTGGTCATTATAACTGATTCCATTGTTCCTTGTCAGATTATTCAGTCGAAGATGGCACCAACCTTTGATGTTCTTGTTGGAGAGAAAATGAATGGAATTAATTAATTTAATTAATAATGAATAAATTGAATGGACATGAAGCATATGGTTGCTTTTGTTCAGTGAAAAGTTGCAACCTCAAATGGGGTGCATCAGTTCGGTTGTGGGGTTGCATCAATTCAAGTTGGGGATACAACCCAAACTCGAAGTTGTACTTCTCCTTTATATAAACAAGCCCTCACATACTGAAAGGATATATAATTTTTTACAAAATTTCTGATCCAAAATTTCTGCAGAATTTTTGTGTAAAGAAATTGTGTAACTTCCATTTGGGGAATACTTCTATTTATAGAAGAAAAGCAACTCTCTAGTAAATGATGCATCTCTTCAACATATCGGTTCAACCGAAGTGATGCGACTTTACGATATGAACTGATGCATCTCTTGAACCAAATGGACACATCTCTTCAACCTAAAGGTTGTACCAATTCGGTTCAGTTTGATTGAATAGATGCATCCGTTCGAATAAACTGGTTCAATTCGAATAAGCATCATTTCCTCTAACTTTAACATGAATTCTCATTCACCCGATATCCGAATCAAGTGATTCAAAAGCCTATCATTATCTACTTTTAAGTAGTATTAATGATACCATAGGCTTCAAAGAATCGTATTGTATACCATCCGAAATTAATACCGAAGTGGACTACTCGCCACTTTAAATAAAACTCACTATGAGCTATTTTCTCCAACAACTAAGACGGAAACCTAAAACATAAACTCCAAAAGCTCCAATTCGCAAGCCTGATCTTCGGACTCATCCTAAGCTTAGAGACGTTTTTTGGCCTATGGATGTGCATCGCATTCTCACTTTACCTTTAAGATTTTGTGATGAAAGGGACTCTCTTGTGTGGAGGCCCTCCTCCAATAGAATTTTATCCCTTAAGTCTGCATATGCTTTCTTTTTTCGTAAGCTTAATTAATAGCAACTTGTTGGCTTCTGATAATGTAACAGGATCTTCAGGGTTCTCTGGCATTTCTAATAAGTTTTGGAAATCTGTTAGGTTTTATTAATATTCCAAATAAGCTTAAGCACTTTTATTTTGGAAAAGCCTAAGGAATATTCTTCATTGTAGGGTAATATTTTTGAAAGGTTGAGGTCTGCTCCTAATCCTAATTGTTGTTTATGTGACTTTTGAGCAAAAGATATATGGAGCTCGTCTTCTATTTTTTTCAATTTGGTCATTAAAACTGATTCCGTTGTTCTCTGTCATATTATTCGGTCCAAGATGGCACCAACCTTTGATGTCCTTGTCGGAGAAAATGAATGGAATTAATTAATTAAATTAATAATGAATAAATTGAATGGACATGAAGTATATGGTAGCTTCTGTTCGGCGAAAAGTTGCAACCTCTAATGGATGCATCAATTCGGTTGTGGGGTTGCATCAATTCAAGTTGGGGATACAACCTAAACTCGAAGTGGTACTTCTCCTCTACATGAGCAAGCCCTCACATAATGAAAAGATATAGAATTTTTTACAAGATTGAATTTCTGAAAAATATTTGCACTTTCAAAGCTCTACGAAATTCATATATACATATGTTTTATACTTTTGCATTTTTTCGAAGTCATAAGAAAGAGATTATAAACCAGGCTCGGTTCGTCGCTTCTGATTCCGTTAAGTGTCAGCCGAAAATAAGGAAATGATTATGTATCTTGGAAGACGATTGCAATAACCGTGGACACATATTCGATGCAATATCGTCTTTAGGACAGAGTGTTACACTCGCATCAATCCATAAGTATTCGTATTTACTCATTTCATTTTGTCGTTTTTGTTCAATCATCTTTTCTGTTTTGATCATGTGTTAATGTGGTGTTCATATTATGTGTCATCATTAATTAACAGCATGGTAATTAACGGGTATTTTTACCAACAGTTCTGGTGGTCTTGAGAGATATTCAAAACCACATAAATTGTTTTTCTTTCTTTCGCATTGTTGTACTACCTCCGGTCCAAAATATAAGTCATCCTAGAATTTTCACACTGATTAAGAACGTAGTTAAATGTAATTAATGTAGGGATAAAATGTCTAATACACTCCTTGACTATCATAAATGCAACAATTGTGGAGTAAATAAAAGTGGTTGGATTGATATAAATTAGGGGTAAGATAAGGAAAAATGTTCATTAATGCTCTCTTGGTATTGTGAATGACCTATATTATAGGATCAAAGAAAAAAAGTTAAGATGACTTATATTTTGGACCGGAGGTAATACATATTAATAGAAGTTTGAATATTATAAGTCGTTATGTAGTCCAGCCTAGCTTGTGGGCTGGAAATTTCTGTTGGACAATGATGGTTACAATGGATATTTTAAATGATATGTCATACTGGGCCTATTGGGCCTAAGTGGTGAATGGAAAGTGTTAGTAATAAAGGGAAAATTGGGGAAACCAATTTCTCCCACATTGGAAGGAAGGAAGGAAAAGAGCCAATATATATGATGTTGTATTAGTGTAGTGGTAAGAAATTACCAACTTTATACACCGCTCTCTACGCGCGGGCGCAGGGGGGTGCAAATCCGGATGGATTTCAGCTTGAACTTGTGTGCGAGCGCGCGTCCTACGGACACGAATGCAACTCGATTCATAGGCTCCCAGTGAAGGTTCGGTTTTGCATATACTGTGACCTTCCAACTGACAACACTTATGGCATATGCTGATACTGTGCCTGTTCCAATTCTGAGCTTTAATGACATTCATTTCGTAATAATGAAGTCGAGGTCGTTTCCACCGTATTCCATCGCCTCCGCAGCTCTCTCTACGAATAAAGCCTATTTAAACAGACTTCATGATCGATTCTTCATACCAGAGAAACACCGGTGATGCGCTTCTTCTTACTTCTTTCTATATGAATGGCGAGAGTTCAAACTACAAGGTTCTTAAGCAATTGAAGGCGTTGTGCTTCTGTCATTGCTATCCGTTCTATCTGGGAGATTAACGTCCCACTGAAGCTCACGGCACACGAAGGTGAGGGGTGAATTAGTCTTAAGGAAAGCGTGTGCAAACACAGGCTCGGATCATATATCCTTTTTCGTTTTCTTTGCAATTGTAATTCGAATTTGTTGATATTCGTTTCTTTGTAATTTTTATTTCGTTTATGAACAAGATTGTCCAACAATCTTAAGACTAACTCTGATATTTCTTGTTCATTAACGAGAGGAAATTAAGAACAAACAGTTTGTAGAACTGTGTTGAATCGAGCTGGTTCTTGTGTTGAACAGTTTCGATCTTAATAAACTGTTCATAACAGTTTTATGATTCAGTTTTCTGTAATTGAAGAAAGCGAATTGAGGTGTGTAAAACGAAGTGGTTTTTATTTTAAACGAATGATTATTTAAAATGAGCTGATTTTAATCAAGTGAATTTAAACGAGTTTATTTTAAACGAATCGCTTAAAATGAGTGTTTTATTATTAAACGAAATTATTTATTAAAACCGAAAGTGTGTTGCCTTAAAACAAGTTTGTTTTGGGTTCTAAACGAATCTTTTGTTGAATTGAGTATAGTTCAATTAAAAATTGTTCTATAAATTGTTGAAAGGAAATTTAATCAATTTGTGTGTTAAATTTCAGAAATGTCAACCAGTACGGCTCAGAATGGTGCTGATGGTCAGACTCAGTCTTTGGCTATGGTGCAACAAGTGCCAAATCGAGGTGTTGCTCCTATGAATCAGCATGAGAGGCCTGAAAAATTCAATGGGTTGAATTTTAAGAGATGGCAACAAAAGATGATGTTCTATCTCACAACTTTGCGTATGGCTAAATTCCTAACCGATGATCCACCAACACCGGAAGCGGAAGGAGAGCCGAATCAAGATTTTCTGTTTGCCATGGATGAATGGAAACAATCTGATTATCTTTGTAGACATTATGTAATGAATTGTTTATGTGACTCATTGTATGATGTTTATTGTGATAAAAAGAGTGCAAAGAATTGTGGCAGGCACTAGATAAAAAGTATAGAACCGAAGATGCAGGTACAAAGAAATTTGTCGTTGGCAGGTTCTTGGAGTACAAGATGGTGGACTCTAGACCACTCATGGAACAAGTGGAAGAATTTCAGTTGATTCTTCACGAGATTCAAGCTGAAAAGATGGAGCTTAGTGAAACTTTCCAAGTCGCTTGTGTTATTGAGAAATTACCAAATGCGTGGAAAGATTTCAAGAATTACCTTAAGCATAAGCGAAAGGAAATGAGCATGGAAGATCTTGTTGTTAGGCTTCGTATTGAAGATGACAATAAGAAGTCTGATAAAAGAGGAAATTACTCTCAGAATCTTGCAAGGGCCAACGTGGTAGAACATGGCCAAAGCTCGAAAAAGAACAAGTTTGTTAAGAAACCAAAACGGGACCAAAAGCTAAATTGGGACCGAAAGGTGGCATTGAAAACCTAAGTTCCAAGGAAATGTTTCAATTGTGACAAGATTGGTCACAAATCTTTGATTGCAAGCTACCAAAGAAGAAAGTTTTCGAAGCAAATATTGTTCAAGGCATTGAAGATATTGATCTTTGTCTTTGTTGTGTCAGAGGTGAACATGGTGGATTCAAATCCTAGAGAATGGTGGGTAGACACAGGAGCTACAAGGCACATATGCTCTGACAGGGAAGTGTTTACTAAGTTCGAGTCAGTTCAAGGTAATGAGACTTTGTTCATGGGAAACTCGACTACTTCTGCTATAGCTGGAAAAGGAGAAGTGATTCTGAAGATGACTTCTGGCAAGCATCTAACTCTGAAGAATGTGCTATATGTCCCGGACATGCGTAAGAATCTGGTGTCTGGAGTGCTGTTGAATAAGAATGGCTTCCGTCTAGTTTTAGAGTCCGACAAGTTTACTTTAACTAAGAGTGGTATGTATGTCGGTAAGGGGTATGCATGTAATGGCATGGTCAAGCTGAATGTAATGGCTATTAGGCCAAACAATATCAATAATAATATTGTTGGTTCTGCTTACTTGGTTGAGTCACCTTCCTTATGGCATAGTAGACTAGGACATGTTAATTACGATTCCCTGCGTAGATTAATAAGTCTAAAATATATCCCCAAATTCGAAATTGATAAAGAACATAAGTGTGAAACTTGTGTTGAAGCGAAATTAACAAGAGCGTCCTTTCAAAATGTTGAAAGAAATACGCAACCACTCGAACTAATCATAGCGACGTGTGTGATCTTAAAATTGTGCAATCGAGAGGCGAAAATAATTATTTTATTACCTTTATCTATGACTGCACTAAATATTGCTATGTATACTTGTTAAAAGGAAAATATGAAGCGATAGATAAATTTATTCTATTCGTAAAGAAGTTGAGAATCAACATGGAAAAAGATCAAAATACTCCAAGCGATAGAGGTGGTGAATATTTGGCACCACTAAGTGATTTTTGTGCGAACATGGGATTATTCATGAAATAACCGCGCCATGGTCACCACAATCGAACGGAGTTCTTTGAAAGGAAAAATCGAACATTGAAAGAAATGATGAATTCAATGTTGTTGAGTTCAGGAGTATCACAAAACTTGTGGGGATGCTATCCTTTCTAGCAATTATCTTTTAAATAAGATACCCGAAAGAAACAAGAGAAAACTCCTTATGAACTGTGGAAAGGTAAACCACCTTCTTACAAATACTTGAAAGTGTGGGGGTGCCTTGCAAAGGTGCTAAATACTACACCCAAAGTAGTAAAGATAGGATCAAAAGCGTTGATTGTATATTCATTGGATATGCACACAACAAAGAGTGCTTATCGATTTCTTGTGTATAAGTCGAGATAATCACGAAATACATAAAAATACGATAATGGAATCGAGAAATGCATCATTCTTTGAGAATGTATTTCGGCTAAAACAAATGAACCTAGTTCACTAAAGCGTGTTCATGTTCAGGATCACCTTTACGAACAAGTGAATGAGGAAGAGCCAAGCGAGGTTGAGCCAAGAAGAAGCAAGAGGTCGAGAGCTGAAAAATCTTTTGGTGAAGATTTTATCATTTATATGATAGAGACAGGTCCTCAAAGCTTTAAAGAAGCGACAACTTCTTCTGAAGGTCCAATGTGGAAAGAAGCAATAAATAGTGAAATAGACTCTATATTGCAAAATCATACTTGGGAGTTAGTTGATCTACCTCCAGGATGTAAGCCACTAGGATCAAAATGGATCTTTAAGAGGAAAATGAAACCTGATGGATCTATTGATAAATATAAGGCTAGACTAGTAATAAAAGGCTATAGTCAAAAAGAAGGTCTTGATTATTTTGACACATATTCTCCAGTGACGAGAATAACTTCCATTAGGATGGTACTTGCTATAGCCGCTTTGCGTAATTTAGAAGTACATCAAATGGATGTGAAAACCGCTTTCTTAAATGGAGATTTAGAAGAAGAAATCTACATGGAACAACCTGAGGGTTTTCTAGTCCAGGACAAGATAAGAAAGTGTGTAAATTGGTTAAGTCATTATATGGCTTAAAACAAGCACCAAAACAATGGCATCAAAAGTTTGATCATGTTATGCTTGAAAAAGGGTTCAAAACCAATGAATGTGATAAATGTATTTACATGAAAGAAACAAAAGATGGCTATGTCATCTTATGTCTTTATGTGGATGACATGCTGATAGTTGGTAGTAATGATAAGATGATCAAATCTACCAAAGATATGTTAAACGCCAGATTTGAAATGAAAGATATGGGTTTAGCAGAAATGATATTGGGAATTAGAATTACAAGAAATTCTAATGGTCTCATTTTGAGTCAATCTAATTATATTGATAAAATCATGGAAAAATTCAATAAAGATGACTCAAATGAAGCTATAACTCCAATAGATCAAAGTCAGCCTTTGTTCAAAAATAAAGGTGAGGGTGTATCTCAATTAGAGTTTGCGAGGATCATTGGGAGTCTAATGTACTTAATGAGTTGTACTAGACCGGATATCGCTTACGCTGTTGGCAAGCTAAGTAGATATACTAGTAATCCGAGTCATGAACATTGGAAAGCTATAGTGAGGTTACTGAGATACTTAAGATATACTCGTAAGTATGGCCTTCACTATACAAAAGAACCAATTGTTATAGAAGGATATCTTGATGCAAATTGGATTTTGATTCAAAGGATTCAAAATCTACAAGTGGCTTTGTATTCACGTTAGGCGGTGGAGCCGTGTCTTGGAAATCTTCCAAACAAACCGTGATAACCAGATCCACAATGGAATCGAGTTTGTAGCCTTAGATAAATGTGGGAAGAGGCGAGAATGGTTGCATCAATTCTAGAGGATATTCCTCAATGGCGAAACCGTGCCGTGAATATGTATTCATCGTGATGACCAATCGATTGGAAGAGCACTGAGAATATAATGTATAATGGTAAGTCTAGCACATACGCCGAAGACATAATTCCATTAGACAACTACTCTCTCAGCTCAATACGATTACCTTAGACTATGTTAAGTCGAGGACAATCTCATGGATCCGCTAACCAAAGGGTTAAATAGAGAGGTAGTTGCTAAATCATCAAGAGGAATGGGACTAAAGCCCATGGAATAAAACTTTATGAAGGAAAACCCAACCTTGTAGATTGGAGATCCCAAGATCTTGGTTCAATGGGAAAACCTAATTGCCGAAGTAAAGTCACGTGGGGGTAACCTCAAGCTCATTCTAAGATGAAGAAACAGTGAGATTGAACGAGGATAAGCACACAGAAGAGCTTTTAATGATTTGTGTAAGAAGAATATTTTGGGAAAATTCTGAATTACAGAATCACCTATGTAAGAGAGAAAAGGGGCCGCTTCAAAGGGAATTATGAGGGTGCAATTCTTAAAAACTCTTATTGAACAGTGCAGATGTCCACGGCCAAAATGGACATAACCGCAAGAACCTATGTTGATAGGTAGATGCAGAGTGGTTGATATGTCATCATTTACATCAACGGAGAATAGTTCAAGGACATCACGCCTACTAGTCACCAAGAAAGTAAACATATTTAATCAAGGAAGGTTCAAAGGGTCACACCTACCTATCCTATGCATTGATCTACCGCCGAACTCTCAATTTCATTCTTAGAGCCTTTGTTAGGGGTTTAAACACTATTCCATTCATGTGGGGGATTGTTGGAAAATGATGGTTAGAATGGATATTTTAAATGATATGTCATATTGGGCCTATTGGGCCTAAGTGGTGAATGGAAAGTGTTAGTAATAAAGGGAAAATTGGGGAAACCAATTTCTCCCACATTGGAAGGAAGGAAGGAAAAGAGCCAATATATATATGATGTTGTATTAGTGTAGTGGTAAGAAATTACCAACTTTATACACCGCTCTCTACGCGCGGGCACAGGGGGGGGTGCAAATCCGGATGGATTTCAGCTTGAACTTGTGTGCGAGCGCGCGTCCTACGGACACGAATGCAACTCGATTTATAGGCTCCCAGTGAAGGTTCGGTTTTGCATATACTGTGACCTTCCAACTGACAACACTTATGGCATATGCTGATACTGTGCCTGTTCCAATTCTGAGCTTTAAAGACATTCATTTCGTAATAATGAAGTCGAGGTCGTTCCACCGTATTCCATCGGTCCTCGCCTCCTCTACGAGAATAAAGCCTATTTAAACAGACTTCATGATCAGTTCTTCATACCAGAGAAACACCAGCAGTCTGCTTTTCTTACTTCTTTTCTATATGAAAACTGAGAGTTCAAACTACAAGGTTCTTAAGCAATTGAAGGCGTTGTGCTTCCTGTCATTGCTATCCGTTCTATCTGGGAGATTAACGTCCCATTTGAAGCTCACGGCACACGGGGTGAGGGGCGAATTAGTCTTAAGGAAACTGTGTGCAACACAGGGCTCGGATCATATATCCTTTTCTGTTTTCTTTGCAATTGTAATTCGAATTTGTTGATATTCGTTTCTTTGTAATTTTTATTTCGTTTATGAACAAGATTGTCCAACAATTTCCTCTCATGGATCAGTTCTTTGATTAATGAGGAGGAGGTGGCTAGGACCTTATCCCACTCTGTAGAACTCTTTTCTGTAATGATATTTCGTTTTGTTTCGGAAAAAATAAAAATAAAAAAAATCATTCGGTCATAGTCAAAGGGTTTTTGCTCATTGGGGTGGAAATCAAAACCGCTTGTTGCTAATTTCACTACATTTCAGATGGAACGCCTAAGGTACGTATAGACGTGGCCGGTTCCGTGCCGGTTTTGGGTCTCTGGTACGATCTTTTGGTTCTGGGTCCAAAATGAAACCGGAACCACCGGTTCCAATTTCTAGCCGGTTCCGCCGAGTCTTGGGAACCGGCAGGTTTGGCGGTTCCCTGGGCCGGTTACGGGTCTCGACGGTTCCCGAGTCTAGACGGTTCAAATCACGGTTCCAAAAAATCAATATTTTTTTGGAAAATTTGCATAACTTAGGTTAAAATTAATAATAACTTCTAATTGGTTATTAAACTATATATAATATTTAATTTCATAACCATATTTTTTAAAAAACACACGGCTTGCATAATATTTAATTTCATAACTTATATTCTAAATAATTTGTAAGTAAATTAAACTTATATTTCATATAGTGATAAGATGATTTATGCTTATATATTTCATAAATCTAAAAATAATTTATTTTATAATCACATTTACATTTTTTAAACTATCCTATTATAACATAGATCATGAGACATGGTACGATATACATGTTCTTATTACTGTAATTTGATAATAATAAAACAATATATTAATACAACAAAACTCTACAACAAAAACAACATTCAACATTGATATTACATCGATTTTCATAACGTGCGGTCGGCGTCGTTACATGTCACATCCTACCCGGCTACCCGTCTCGACGTCTCCGCGCATCACGCATACAATTTTCATATTCCTCGAATGCCTTGTTTGTAAGTGTCGTACATTAGAACCAAGACCGATTCCACACTGATAACGATATACTTTTTCATAAACGTTACAAACGATCTTAAATTTGGAATGATTCACTTCCCCGGTAGTTTCATCAGTAATATTTTCTATACGAAAAAAAAATTGAAAAGCTGACACAATGATAAACATTGCAAAATAATATATTTTGAATATGATAAAGTAAACGAATTTATTCAGAACAACTTCAAATCACTATCCGAAATATATTATAATGGTAAATAATGGGAAAAATTAGGTATAAGTACACTTTTTCTTCCATAATTAAACATTAATCCACATAATTTTTTTTAATGGCAATAAAGACAAATAATTTCGGTCGAACCAAATTACCCTTACATTCCAACACGCTTTTTCTTCTTTCAGAGGCAGGCCCATCGCATCTACGCAAACAACATGGTCCACCTCCGTTTCTGGTTGCACTTTCCTAATCTTATCAATGAATTTCACATCGCCGGAAGCTATGGCGACTTGAATCACTGGAAGTCGAGGCAAATTCAGATCTGCACGAATGTTTGCAATTAGCTCTTCCATTTTTGGTTTGGGCAGTAAAAAAAATCCTGCAAAAGCAAATGAATCCTGTTAGCTGGGTTGCCTTCATTCAACAGGTTTTCCTTATTTCTTTACCTGAAATCATCTACAAAAGATAAGGTTTATTAGCTCTGCTTGTTCTGATGTATTGTTTTCTGTCGTAAATCAATGCATTTTTTATTTTATTTTAAATTTATTACACCATATAAACAATTGTTCAAACTCTTGGCCAACGAATTTGTTTAGCAATGGAAAGACAACTGTAGTGAACCAAGCTCAATGATCACTCCCCAGCAATATGATTAGTCTAGGGAAAAATTAGTTTATAGTCCACTTTTTTCCCTTAATTAAGTGTTAATCCTGCTTCAATTTTTTAGTTGCATTAAGGACATATCACCGGACGAATATACCCCTATTCTCTCACGGCGTTTCTTTCAATCAATACGGAACCAAAACAGGTTGTGATTCGCCGGATTCTTGTTTGAATCGCCGGATTCTCGATCATTCTTCCGATTGCCCACTCGATCGCCGTTCCGGTGGTGTTGGTCCCGCCGTTTATGAACTCCGATAAGAGTGTAACGAGCTCTGCGAAAATTGATGAAAGACAATGGTCTTAAAACTGATCCTGGATGCAGTTGGATTGAGGTACAGAATGAAGTTTTTGAGTTCAGAGCAGAAGACAAATCCAAGTTCGATTTGATCAAGATCCTTCAATTGATGGATTGCTTGGTAGATCACATACGCAATTTAGGTCAGTTACCAATGATATATGAAGAGATTGATTAAAGCCTGTGAAATGTTTGTTGTTCCTCCACTTTAGGGCCTGGCTTCTGGTAAAGCACCAGTGTGCTTGGTGTTGTTAGTCCTATAACTTCACTGTCAAACTCTTTAAAGGACACTGAGGTAAAATTACATGTGATTGAAGTTTTCAGTAATTCAGTCTTAATTGGTAGTTCTTGTATGAAAGATACTTGTATGCATTCAAAATTTTCTCTATGAATTGTTCCTGCAGTTCATTCAAAGCTTCTTTGATTAAAATGATGATGATCATCATCAATTTCTATAGATACATTTCTCCTTGTTTAGGTCAGATGACGATGGAGTAAACATTTAGTACTGTCAGAACAAGTTGGTACTTGCAGTGTTCATGTATTACTATCCGTATAGCTTAACGGACTGTTATATATTTGATTGTGAAGCATTCATTAGATCTTCGTGCTGTGTGTGTGTGCATATATATGATATAATTTGGTTTATTAAGATGGTTTATGTTGCTATGTGACATAGGGTACCATGCAATAGGAAAGGAGGTATCAATAAAGGGATCAGAAACAGGATGGCAACAAATGTCAAGAAACTGGGATCAAAATCTGCAAAGCAATGCATACCTCAATGGCCAAAGTCTGTCCTGCCAAGTGACCACAAGTGATGGCAGAACTCTCACTAGCAATGACGTGGGCAGTTCAGACAATCGTTTGAAGGGGGCTCAATTTTGACGATTTCAGAAGATATGATTTACTTGTGGTAATATGCTATCAATAGGGTGTGCAGGTTTTGGTTGAAGGTCAAGGCCGAGACTCTGGAATTTGGTTCTTATGTTGTGGTGGCAAGATAGCACCCAATTATAGGCCACCTATTGGCTATTGTTTGTTGTATTATAGCGTTTGTTGCCAAGGCTCTGCAATTTTTCGCCTTGAGTTTGATAATTAAAACGGCTGTAGGTAATATCTGCAATTGCCATGAATATCGTTGAAAAAAGCTTGTAGATGTAACCATTGATTCAATTCCAAGGCTGTATTGTGGTATCAGAAATATATGATCGAATTTTTCTTGCACATACCATTCAGTATTTCATAATGGTTTGATGTGGATTTTTTTTCCGTCTATCTCCTCTATAAGCCTTAAATGAGCGGATATGTGTGCGCCAAGTAGAGCTACTCGAATTAAGCCTTAAATGGCGCGACATCGATACTATTTAACGATCATTGTATGCCTTATATGATAGTGTTAGTGATATTGTATGTCTTATATGAGCCGTATATGACCGGATCGATATGATATTGTCTCCTTGAATTAAGCCTTAAATGAGTCTTATATGAGTCGGATATGTGCCTGCCTTGAAGTAGTCACTTGAATTAAGCCTTAAATGAGCATGATCATCGAGCATCGATATTGTTTCATCGATAGTGAAAGCGTGTTAGTGTAAATCTTGCGATTAAATTCGGCTTTCAAATACTACGTCGAAAAGGTATCAAATGAGGTTTCAAAATGAAGATAAAAAAAATATGAACTTTGGTGAAACAATTTTGATGATCGGTGTTCTAAATCAAAAGTTACGGTCGTTTATAAGAAAAACGCTCCGGTTAATGGAAATATGATTTCGGCTTTCAAAATTTACGTCGGAAGGGTATCGTATTTGGGCTCAAATTAAAGAGCAAAAAAAAAATGAATTTTGGTGAAAATTTTTTGAAGATCGGAGTTATAAATAAAAAATTACGGATGTTTGAAAAAAAAAAAAAAAACGACAACAACAACAACTACAAAGCAGCATCAGCCATCTGTGTGTTTGTTGCTGCGTGTGTTCATGAGTAAGGGTATTTGTGTCACACGGAATTTATTTGTCGTTATTTCAACTAAAAAAGGAGTGTCCTGTTTATTCATTTTGTATCAAAAAGTGGACTTTTCCCTCAATCTCTCTAGATAATATTATGATAATAGGAGAGTTAGAATAGAATTGTGTGTAAAAAGTGATGAAATGGATATGTATTTATAGTTTGATATTTTAAAATAAAAAAAAATTATTCAAAAAATTTGAAAAAATATACGTTAGACTTGGAGGAAAAAAATATATATATAAAAACAATTTTATATATATATACTAGTCTGAAACCCGTGCATTGCACGGAGATATATGAAAATGTGATTAATTCAATTAAAATGCATAATATGTGCTACAAAACAATGACAACACAATATGTCTAAAAGTTATGCTGATACAATAAATATGATTATATTTCTGCTTTTAGCATTGCACGGTAAAATATACATTTTGAAAAGAAGGTTTTTTTTTTTTTTGAAGAATCAAGACTTTATTTGGCATTTTTGTTACGCGGGAATGAAATGGAATGTAATAAAATAATAGGAATGAAATGAAATAAGTTAATTCTATTACTGCGTTGGGAATGTGAGAAAATGAAATGAAACAATTTATATAAAAGGTGACAGCGTTGAGTGATGAGTAAAGGTAGGGTAGTGAATTAAGGTGGTTTGGAGTAGGGTATGTTATGGTTATAAATTAGGATATGGTGGAAGGGGTTGGGTTAGGTCGGGTGGGGTGAGGTAGAGTGGGGTGGGGTAGCCTACGCCATACCCCATCGCACCCTACCTCTCTTCCCACCCCGCCTACCCACAACCCCACCCTACCTTACCTACAACCCCACCCTACCTTACCCACCACCCTATCCTACCCCACCTTATCTCACAATAACGCACTCATACACATCTTACCTACCTTACACATTACCTACTCTACTCCACCATCACCCACCTCTACCCTACACACCATCACCTACCCCTACCCTACCCACCAAACTCTACCCTACCTTACTCATCATACCACCATAGCTTACTCACCACACTACCCTACCCTACCCACAACATCACCTTACCTTACCCCATCTGCACCTTACCCCCCCATCCTACCCTACCCACAACCCAACCCTACCCTACCTTACCCACTACTCTGTCCCTCACCTACGCTATTCGACCCACTCCTACCCTACCCCTACATTCCAATCTACTCCTACTTTACCCACCACACCACCTTACCTTACCCTACCCACCACCTTAAACAACCATACCCTACCCAACCTACCCTACCTTACCCTCATTACCACTACCCTACCTTACCCACCACCCCACCCCTTACCCCCGCCTTACCCACCACCTTACCATACCCTACCTTACCCTCCGCTACCTCTACCTTACCCTTACCCACCACCCACCCTATCCCACCTTACCCATCACCTTACCATACCCTACCTACACACCCCACCCTACCATACACTTTATTAATTATTATTCAATCATTGATTTCATTGATTTTGATTATTTACGTTTTTAATTTTAAATTTAGTTTTTTATATTTATTTGATCAATAATCAATCAAGGATTTTGATTAAGATCTTGTTGATTTTTTTTTATTTTTTTGTTTTTTATTTGTTACTTATTAAATTAATGATGATTAATTAATCACTATTCAATCAATGATTATATATAGATTCTTAGGATTTTAGTTAGTTTTTATATTTTTATTTAACTCAAGGTTTTTTATTTATATTTTCATTTTTCGGGGGAGGTCCTTTTGATATCCAAAAGCGCTTCAAAGAATCGGACAGTGGGGAATCTTGAGGTGAACAGAAAAGTTTGGGTTGAGCGGATCTAGCGTTAGTGGGTATGATTATTTAATCAATAATGATTATTTAATAAATAATCAATCAATGTTCCTAAAAAATTAATCAATCATGAATTTTATTTAGTTTGTATATTTTTACTTAAATCATTGATTCTTGTTTTATATTTTCATTTTATATTTATAATTTATTTTCGTTTATATATTATTAATAATTATTGATGATTCATTAATTATTATTCAATCATTGATTTCATTGATTGTGAGTATTTACGTTTTTAATTTTAAATTTAGTTTTTTTTTATTTTTATTTAATCAATAAAAATCAAGGATTTTGATGAGGATCTTGTTGATTTTTTTATTTAATTTTGTTTTTTATATTTTCATTTATTAATAATGATTATTTAATCAATAATCAATCAATGTTCTAAAAATAATCAATGATGGATTTTATTTAGCGAGAATATTTTTAGTAAATCGCGATGATACTTTTTTTTTTTTTAAAATGCGCACACGTTGTTTTGTTTAACAAATGCGAGAATATTAGGAGAGTTATTTTTTTTAGTTATTAGGAGAGTTATTGTGATTTATGTGGAATAATAATATTTTAGGAAACTAATAGGTTGTAATGCGGCAGAATATTTTTGTTTAAATGCGGCAGAATATTTTTAGTAAATGCGGCAGAATACTTTTACTTAATGCATAAATATTTTTCATTAAATTATGTATTTAATTTTAGATATTTTCAAAATGTAATCTAATGTAAGAATATTTTGCATTGATTGGAAAAATTAAAGTTATCATTTTTTAAATATTACAACTTAATAAGATATTTCGTATTAAATGCAATAAATTTAAGAATATTTGTAATTAATTGGGATGACTAATAATTATGATTGATTCTGATTTTAATTCATTATTATTATATACTATATTAAATTGGTTATATTTCATTAATGTAATGTAATTTAAGAATGTATGGTATTAATTTGTAGGAAATGATTTTATTTATCATAAAAATATTCTGCATTAAGTGTCATTAATTTAAGAATATCCGGAATTATTTGGGTGGCAAAATTATAGGGATGCATTTAATGGATGGATATTTTGCATCAAATGATATATTTGTGTTTAGATATTTTTTAAAATACAATTTAATGTTAGAATACTCTTCAATAATTGCAAACACTAAATTTATAATTTTTAAATACTATAAGTAAATGAAAAATATTTAGCATTAAGTGTCATAATGTTATGAGTATTTGACATTATTATCTTTGAGATGGCTAATTTATAATTAAAATTGGTTATTTTTCATTAATGTAATATAATTTAAGAATTTTTTGTATTAATTTGTAGGAAATGATTTTCTTTATCATAAAAGATATTCTGCATTAAGTGTCATTAATTTAAGAATATCTGGAATTATTTAGGTGGCAAAATTATAGGGATGCAATTAATTATTTGAATATTTCGCATTAAATGATATATTTGTGTTTAGATATTTTTTAAAATACAATTTAATGTTAGAATACACTGCAATAATTGCAAACACTAAATTTATAAAAATTTTAAATACTATAAGTAAATGAAAAATATTTCGCATTAAGTGTCACAATGTTATGAGTATTTGACATTATTATACTGGGATGGATAATTTATAATTAAAATTGGTTATATTTCATTAATGTAATATAATTTAAGAATTTTTGGTATTAATTTGTAGGAAATGATTTTCTTTATCATAATTGTATTAGCAAGAAAAGATATTACGTATTAAGTGTCATTAATTTAAGAATATCGGAATTATTTGGGTGGCAAAATTATAGGGATGCATTTAATGGCTGAATATTTCGCATTAAATAAATGATTTTCTTTATCATAATTGTATTAAGCAAGAAAAAATATTCTGCATTAAGCGGCATGAGTAATTTATAATTGATTTATTTATTTTTCAAAATATAATGTAATCTAAGAATGTTTGATATTATTGTAGGCAATTATTGTTAGGCTATTATGCATTATTTGACATGTAAGCTCAAGAGATATTTCAAAATGTAATGTAATTTAAGAATGATTGGTATTAATTGAGATGTATTATAAATATGGTATGATTATTTTTATACGTCAAAGTAATTGTAGTTTATAATCGATTTTTATATGAGCGTGTATTATATCTTCATAATAGCAATATGATATTAAAATTTAATAAATAAAATAATAGTATGACATATAAAACTTAACAACTCATATAACTATTATAGCATAAAATGTAAATCAAAATTACAGTTTTAATGTTTGGAATTTAGTTTCTTATTACTAATATAAAAAAGAATTTAGTATCCAAAAAAATTTGAAAGTCATAAATAAAAGTAAAAAATGAAAAATCATTAATGGAATCCTCAACCAATAACTATAGGGATTTCTTTGTAATTTTTGGTGGTCAACACATAGTCTAAGATCAATTGTTCAAGAAAAAAAAACGGTTTTGATTTTATTTCTCACCATCTAAGCATACCCATTGATGTAAATACATGAGAAAAATGTCAATAAAAGGTGATGACATAATATGAATACATTTATTGGTGTATATTATGTATTAATATTGCATATATTTTTTTATCTATTTAATAATTAATGATACATATTAAATCGTAATTGATCATTGTGAGAGAGTGTATACATTGTATTAATATAATATGAACACATTTTTTTAGGCGATAATATGAACACATTTATTATGTGTATTCTATATTATTGCATATATTCTTTCTATTATTGGTTTTTTTTAATTATTTGTATTTTTTTTTAAAATTATTTTTTTAGGCAATAATTGTTTTTTTTAATGTAATATGAACACATTATTATGCTCCCCTTCCATACATCATTGGCTGCAAAAACCAAAGAAATGATATTGCATAATGAAGAAATGCTGTAATGAAAACTACTCCTAAAATCTAACAACAAAAAAACAAAATATGAAAAATCATTAATGGAATCCCTCAACCAATAACTATAGGGATTTCCTTTGTAATTTTTGGTGGTCGACACATAGTTTAAGCATCAATTGTTCAAGAAAAAAAAGTAACGGTTTTTTTGAAAGATCATTAATCAATAATCAATTATGGATTTTATTTTCGACTTTATTATTATTTTTTTCTATATTTATTTTTTTCAAATATGTCATTTTATTTTACACAAAATTATTGTAATTAGGAAAAAAAATTATTTGATAAGTAAAAATATATTGCTTGATTGTCTATTATGATTGATTTTCATATTTATCAATTATTATTATATACTATAGATATCATGTTGTCTGATTAATAAAAAAAACTTTCTTATTTTGAAAATAAGGAAAAGTGAAAATACAAACCTGATTAGTCTTATTTCTCAACCTTAGGTTTCTTCAAAAGCTTGGCTTTAAAAAAACAATAGAGAAACATGTACGATACAAAAGAATTATAAAAAGAAACAATAATAAAACACCAATCATAACACGATTAAATACGGTTGAACACCTATTTACCTTTTTCAATTGCCAAAAAGGTTTGACTCAAAGCCAAAAGTAGGATGAAGAAAACATGTACGATACAAAAAGAATTATAAAAAAGAAACAACAATAAAACACCAACCATAACACGATTAAATACGGTTGAACATCGGTTTACCTTTTTCAATTGCCAAAAAGGTTTGAATCAAAGTCAAAAGTGTGAGATACGATTCTAGAGATAACCTACCAAAGAAATTTAAAGAAGGTAAATGATATATATTTAACCTACCAAAGAAAAAAAAAAAGCAAGGAATAAGAAATGTACCTGGAAAAATGCGGCAGAAAGGGTTCTTGGAGAAATGGGAAATGAAAAAAAAAAGATGCAGAAAGGTTCTTGGAGAAATGGGAAATGAAAAAAAAAAGATGGAATAAGAAATGTATATATAAATGGGTTGGCATGATTTTGGGTTCTCATGTATATTTGGCATGTATATAAAGATGGAATATTTTATTGTTTTTTTTATGGCAACTAATTAATACCCAATATTTTTTTTACCGGGTTTGGGTCGGGTAATTAACGAAAACGGGTTAAATCCCCCTCCTCTATATATTATATATAGATACTAGTAGGAAACCCGTGCGATGCACGGAAAACGTTATATTTGAAAAGTCGATCTATGTATGTAGAAATTTATAGCTACTGTAGTAATTTAAAATGAGTGCCAAATAAAAAATGACTACACATGTTAAACAAAGATACATTATTTCAAGTTGAAATCATAGTCACTTACATTTAAAAAGAGAGATGGTACATTGTATGTACAAATGATCATTCATTTAATTCAAAGCAGTGAATCAGATATTTCGGTCATTGTTTCCAAGTCGTAAAACTCTTTATTTTTTTATGCTTGATGTCCCGGATTTTATCAATACAAAACAACAAGTAATAAACCGGTTAACATCAAGTGCAAGGATCGTAGTGTAGAGGCTATGCCGGGTCGATCTTACGGGGAACTAGACGAATGTGAATCCTAGCTTTTGTTTTTAACTAAACTATTGTCACGAAACTAACCTAAACGAAGAACTAACCTAAACAAATATGCATAAAAGTAACTAGACAGAGGAAATTAATCCAATGCTAGGCAAGATTGAAAGCGATAAAAACTAAAGTGTAATTTAAAAGTAAACTAATCTAGCAATTCAAGTTTAACGGGATTGAATCAAATTATAACGAACGAACAAGCAATTGATCCACCTATCCTATCAACATTCAATTCTAATTCGGATTAGCTCGTGATCTCTACTCAAGTCGTGATTCACCTAACCGAAGGCATGAACTCTACTACTCGTAGACAAGTTCGTTTCCTAATCTTTTATCTTTCGATGTTAAAGATTACGTCTTTCTAACCTAAAGCGTGAAATCTTTCAATTTCTAATCTAGAAAATCAATCTAATAACTCGTTTTAGTTAGATCGAAGATCTATTCTTTTAGCATGGTGATCTAATGTTTATATGATTTTCATCAATAAAACAATCATAAAGCAAACATCTTTCGATACGACTTGCAATAAAACAATGTAAAGCATGATAAAAGAAACAAACTTGAGATAGAAACTCACAAATCAATCACGAATCAAACTGAATTGTTGATGGACGGCTTCACAACGCTTGTTCAAGAGGGTTTAGCCTCTTAACATCCTTGTTGCAACTCGAATTGATGAAATAAAAGACATGAATCTATCTAATCTAATCTAGGAATTAAATTGCATAAAAGTAGATAAAAACTGTAGAAAAATGCAGCCAAGCTGCCCCTAGGGTTTAGGGTTCGAATAATGATCCTTAGGGTTTGATAAAACGCGCCTATTTATAGGTTTTTAGGCCGGTTTAAGCCGAGGCGGTGCTTGGACGCCCGTCCGGCCTTGTGGGACGCCGTCGGTCTCGCTGGACGGAGGATGAACGCCGCTCGTTGAGCAGCGTCTCGAACTCTCGAATGTAAAATATGATTACGGACGCCGTCCACTTATCAAACGCCCGCTCGGTCTTGGACGCTGCTCGCTCGGATGAACGCTAGTCCGGCCGCCAAGACTTGATAATTCCATCTTTATCTTCATTTCTCATCTCTATCTCGATTTAGCTCAAATTATATCAACATTTGATCATCAATTTAGCCTCCAACATGTATCTACATCACATGAAGACATCGCAAAACGTAACACAATCCAAATACTCATAAAACCATAATCAAAACACGTACACAACCTCATTTTGCGAATAAACTAATTAAAATCTCACTTGCTTAATAAATCATTTAAACACTCATTTTCTATGCAAAATATACAAATATAAGTGGAAATCATTATGAAATATAGCATTATAAAACGCATACAAAATCACCCTTAACAACTCCCCCACACTTAAACTTTGCTCGTCCCGAGCAAAACAAAAACAAGATAAAGGCTCGGAAAGAATATAATCACCTCAACACATATACCATAGACTCAATAAATCAGAAGTTCACCCGAGTGTGTGTGCATAGCCATAGAAAACTTCCACTAAATCCAAACTTGAATATTTCAAGCAAAAACCACTAATACCCCTTCAAACTAGTAATAAAAGATACTTATAAGATGCACCCTACAAAACGGAACATATCCCGAAAAAGATGATAGAACACATTTAAGACCTTTCCGACATACTTAGAGGATAATCCCTACATCATATCCATCGGTTTATACTGGGGATAAGATTAACGATAACTAAGTCTCATTTCATTCTTTTCATACCAATTCCTAAGTTGATTCAATTGATTTCACATTTAAACACACATCAGAATAAGCTATTGCTCATCATAGCAGAATAGGACATACATGGTATACCCTACCTTACTCAAATCATAAAGCAGCTTCTTCTGACTGTCGTGAGCTTTTGGTCATCATAGTGGAATAAAACATTTCGAGATAATGCCTTACCGCACTCAAATCATCGACCCGACTTCCACACACACTATTGATTTCATTATTAACTCAACTTTTTCAAAGGACATTAGCTACGTATTACTTATCACATTCAAACTTCTAGATATTCACAGTACATCGTACTTGGAACTAAATACAAACTATCATAAGTCTCACGATATGTACGTAGCACTAAGCACACGACTTATAAGACAATCAGAAATCACTCGTCCAAAAGGGGTATAACTTTATAAATTAGCTCATCATTCACTATGGCACGTGAAAAATAAATCTTGGTGAAACATCTAACCTATGGAACATATGGCATAAGGCATCGATGAATATAACAAACCGAACAAAAACATGCATTGCTCACTCGAGACAAATCAAAAATTTTGAAAATTTAGCATCATTTTAGCATAGAAATAATATCATGTAAGCAAGTGCATAGATACATATCGACTAATCCCCTCCCCCACACTTAAATAACAACATGTCCTCATGTTGTGCAGAAAATAAAAGGAAAAGAAAACTTAGCTGTTCGTATTCTGGAAAGAGGCAATTCTGGAAATGGTCCGGAGCCAGGTCCAAAAATGTTGAGGACATCGATGGTATGGACCATCCACCGAAAACCGACTTCATCTCGAAACTCACAAACGCTACCGAAAATACCCTGCACACTTGAAAAGCAAAGAAATACCTCGGGGGATACAAGGGATTAAACCATATCGCGCAAAAGTGATAGAGATAAAGATAAGAGGAAATCGTAAGCAAAGCAACACTTCAACCCTTTATAGGACTGGGACGGCTGACTGACAAAAACAAACACAATCCTAATAAAACTGAACTAAAACAACGAAAAACAACTAAAGAACGAAACTAATATAATAAGGGATATCTAGGATGCCTCCTAGTAGCGCTAATGGTTATTGTCGTTAGCTCGACACATTTGAAGCTCAGCCCGGATCAGGCCATTTAACCTTTCTGCCAGCCATTACCTCGTGTAAGCTTTGGTCAGTAGTGTGGCCGCAGAAACAGCACTTAACACATGGGGTTAAATCCTTTATAGCTTTCCAAATACGTTTAAACTTCCCCATGGTTGACCTCTTCGTCTTACGAAGCTTTTGATGACATCTGCGTTGACGCTCCTTCCAATACTCTTCCATATCCCAACTACCGGCTAGAACCTCCTCAGATTGATCACAACCGTCATCCTCGGAAAAAGTCGGGCTAAAACTCGTCGGACTCGCCGACTTTGGGGTGCTACACCGAGGATATCGAGAAATCGAGCAGTCAAAGGCTTTACCTTGGGTTCACCAATGTAATGCTTGCATCGTTGACCATTCACTCGAACGGTTGATCGCCATAACCGCAGCAGCTCTAGAACGCCTCCAGGAATGATTTGGAGAATCTCAAATGGACCGCACCAACGTGTTCTCAACTTCCCAGAAACAAATGTAACCTAGAATTGTATAATAGAACTTGCTCGCCGACACGAATTCTCTCTTCTTTATCTTGGCGTCATGGAGGAGTTTCATCTTTTCCTTACTAATCCTGGCACTCTCTTAAGCTGGAGTCTAAATTCATCAAGCTCATGCAATCGCCGCAGCCGGTGTTTGCCACAGGATTGGGAATCGAAGTTAAGAAACTTTGTAGCCCAATAAGCTCTGTGCTCACAGCTCAAGCTGGCGGTGGCACGATTTACCATAAACCATCTGGTAGGGTGATGTACCCATGGGGTCTTATAGGCGATCCTATATGCCCATAGTACATCATCCAACTTTAGACTCAATCCTTTCTATGATCCATTCACTATTTTCTCCAGGATCTTCTTCAAGCTCGTTGCTTCGCTCAAACGACCACTAGTCATCGGATGATACGGTGTGCCAGTTTTGTGACGAACACCATACTTCTCGAGGACTTTTTCCAAAGGCCGGTTACAAAAGTGTGTCCCTTCATCACTGATCAAGGCATGTGGACATCCAAACCTCACAAAGATATTCTTCTTCAAAAATTTCATTACCGTTTTATGATCATTGTGAGGAGTGGCTACTGCCTCCACCCATTTCGAAACATAGTCGACGCAAACTAAGATGTATTTGTTGCCACACGAGGATGGGAAAGGTCCCATAAAATCGATGCCCCATACATCAAAGACTTCGCACTCTAAGATGGGTTTCAAAGGCATGTCAAAACGCCTTGTCAGAGTTCCGGTTCTTTGACATCTATCGCAAGCTTTACAGAAGGCTTCTGTATCTTTAAAGATCGTCGGCCAATAGAAACTGGACTGGAAGATCTTAGCAACCGTTTTCCAAGGACCAAAGTGACCACCTGTGGGTCCACTATGGCATTGCTCGATTATATCGCGTTGCTCAGACTCAGGAACACACCTCCTCAGCAAACCATCTTTGCAGATCTTGAAGAGGTAAGGTTCATCCCAAACGAAATATTTCATATCAGAGAAGAACTTCTTCTTCTCTTGATAAGACATTTCAGGATCAAGGTATTTGGCATGAAGGTAGTTGACAATGGAGGAGTACCAAGGAACATCTGGAGAGCGGCCATCGATCAACATGATGTTTTCTAGAGGAAAGTAAAGATCTATATCATCAGGATCACCCTTTTCCTCACTTAACATCCTAGAAACATGATCCGCCACTACGTTCTCACTGCCCTTCTTATCTTTGATTTGAACGTCAAACTCTTGGAGGGTCAGTATCCAACGCAGTAAGCGCGGTTTAGCTTCCTTTTTGGTCATGAGATACCGCAAAGCAGCGTGGTCAGTCCACACAATCACTTGAGCACCCAGCAAGTAACTACGAAACTTATCCATAGCAAAGACTACGGCTAATAATTCCTTTTCAGTTGTCGTGTAGTTAACTTGAGAAGGATTCAGTGTGTGACTGGCATAATAGATAGGCTGGAATTTTCCATTAAGCTTTTGCCCTAAGACAGCACCAACTGCATAGTTTGATGCGTCACACATAAGCTCAAACGGTAAGTTCCAGTCAGGTGAAATAAGAATTGGAGCGGATATTAACCGATTCTTGAGCTCCTCAAACGCGCGCTTGCAATTCTCATCAAAATTAAACTCAACGTCTTCCTTAAGTAAGGTAGACAGGGGCTTGGCGATCTTTGAAAAGTCCTGAATGAATCTCCTATAGAAGCCGACATGTCCGAGAAAACCTCTGACTTCGCGAACATTCTTAGGATAACTCATCTTCTCGATAGCTTCCACCTTAGCCCTATCTACCTCAATACCTTTGGCGGACACTTTGTGGCCAAGAACTATTCATTCATCTACCATAAAATGGCATTTCTCCCAATTGAGCACCAAGTTCTTTTCCACACACCTAGATAACACCTGATCAAGATTATCGAGGCAATCATCGAAGGATTGACCAAAGACCGAAAAGTCATCCATGAAAATCTCCATACACTTTTCAACTAGCCCGTCAAAGATAGCCATCATACACCTTTGAAAGGTGGCTGGGGCATTACAGAGACCAAATGGCATCCGCCTATAAGCGAATGTACCATACGGGCGGTGAAAGTGGTCTTCTCTTGGTCAATAGGATCGATGGGTATCTGGAAGTATCCCGAATATCCATCTAGGAAACAAAGAGAATCGTGCCCTTGGGACGCTCAAGCATCCGGTCTACATGAAGGGAAGGGGGAAATGATCTTTCATTGTGACCTCATTGAGTTTTCTATAGTCAATCACAGACTATAGGCTCTGTAACGAGCCTCGGTGCTATCTCTTCTCCCTTCTCGTTCTTCTCAATAGTAATTCCACCCTTCTTGGGAACTACTCCGAGTCGGGAAACCCATTCACTATCCGCGATGGCATAAATGATTCCCATGTCCGAAGTTTGATGATTTCCTTTTAACAACTTCTTGCATGTGAGGGTTAAGCCTCCTTTGGGGTCATCTTACACATTTAGCACCCTCACTAGTCTTGATCTTGTGCATGCAGATGTCGGAGATATTCCTTTGATATCTCCCACTTGCCATCCAAAGGCTTTCTCATTTTTGCGCAAGACGCTTAACAATTTAAGCTCTTCTATACGAGATAGCTTGGCAGAGATGATCAAAGAAGCTTGTCACCTTCTCTTAAAAACACATACTTAAGATGTTTAGGCAATGGCTTGAGCATCAAATCTACAGGAGGATCCTCAGACTTGATTTAAGATCTCCACTCTTCAACTCAACATCGTTGAGCTTACTTAGTGGCCTCATTGCCAAAGCTTCTTCTCTTAGCTCATCATCGAATTCATTTTGCTAATCGATCTAGATTAACCACACCATGGCTATTCAGATTATCGATCAATCGCTCATATTCCGCTTCCACACCTTGACTTGCTCGTCCATACGATCATTGAAGTCATGAAATGACTCAATGGAAAAGCCGGTTGGAGAACCAGAGGGTACTTGAATAGATTTAGAGACACTATAGCTCACCTCTTGGTCACCAACTCGAATAGTTACTTGCCCACCATCGCAATCGATGAGGATCTAGCCGTGGATAGGAAAGGTCTCCCAAGAATCGTGGGGACTTTCTCATCTTTTCCCATATCTAAGACGCACTACAATCAACAGGAAAGGTAAATCTATCGATCCGACTAAAATGTCTTTCGTAATCCCTCAAGCTTTCTTAGATGATCTATCGCGCGAATCGAAGGTTCATGGAAGTGGGTTCTAGAAGACTTTGTAAACCCAGCTGCTCACACACAGACAATGGCATTAGGCTGATGGATGCACCCAAGTCACATAAAGAATTTGGAAAGACTAAGCCTCCCATCTGCAATGTGAGCACGAATTTCCCGGGGTCACCTCTTTTGATTGGTAAGTCTGGATAATTGATCATTGAACAATCCTCACCAATTGCCTTGATCCATTTTCGCTAACTTCTTTTTCAAGACACAACATCCTTGATGAATTTTGTATACTTAGGCATCTCGACCAAGACCTCGGATAATGGCAGATTTACCTGAGTATTTTTCAAAAGGTTAAGCACCTTTTCATATTTCTTATCCTCACTCAGAGGGATGTTGCTCTTCCTCGGTGGAAATGGAAGCTTCTTCAACTCACTCTCAGAAAATACTTTCTTTGAGGAAGCCTTTGTGACTTTGTCTTCCATGTCCTTCCACCTTACAACTTTTTCGGACTTTTTATTAGTCGAGGATCACCCTCCTGGCTTTCACTTGATTCTTCATTCCAGGAACAGCCACCGAGGACTTACAACTTCTTCACCTCTCGGGATCACCACTGAGTCTTTTCTGCGCGAGCGGGGAACGTAGATGCTCAACTCTCCCTCCCGCCTTATCACCGCAGGAGGGGCTAGTGGTTTCCCGGTGAGAGGGACCACTCGATTGAGTACCGCTTCTAAGATTCATTGCATCGGCCTCTGGTATTCCATAAGGAATCAAGTAACTAGGTCGATTGCTTTGGCCACAATTGAAATCGGTTTGGGCTACTAGGCCACCCTTCGGATTTTCTCTATAAAGCGGGCAATCGCCTCGATGGTCTAAGCTTTTTGGTCGACCATCTCGCTTCTCAAGGTTCTTGATTGTGCTCATCAACATTTGGATATTATTATTTTGCTCCTCCTGGAAGTTATTGTTCGCTCCTTCACTCTCCTTCGATAGAGTCCAATCTAGCTTCAAGATCATCGACGCGAGAGGGGCCTTGAGAGTTCTGAATGTTTTGAGAGAAAGGTTGGCTAGACCGACTTTGAAATGCGGGATTTGGATTGTTAGGCCAACTTTGATTTAACCCTTGATTTAGATTGGAGGAATTCAAGCTCGGGTTCTGATTAAAATTAGGGTTTCGATTGAGATTCGAGTTTTGATTGAAGCTTTGACGGAAGCCCTGATTTTGAAAATTGCCCTGGCCAGGGAATTGATTTCCAAACCTCTGATTCGGCTGGCCATTGAAGGCATTGATCTCTGCGTTCTGTCCAATCATAGGACAGAAACGAGCAGTGTGCCCCATATCGTCACATACTTGGCATGCGACTTGATTATACTGTCCATGATTCTGGACAGCATTGACTTGATAAGGAACAGGGGAATTGAATTGACACTGGCCAACCATATGGCCGCCCATGAGCAATTTTCGCATCATGTAACTTGAGAGTCTCAGAGAAATGAAGGAGTCGATAACTCGGATTTGGAGATGTCGTGAGAGTAGCCATTTCTTGCTTCAAAGATGGCGATTTCATTTGCATTTTCACCTCCTCGATCCTAGGAGGAGGAGGTGGTGCTGAAAACGACTTGAAAGGAGGGGGCATAATTATATTTGGCAATGTCTTCGAACAATGCCCACCCCTCTTGAGGCGTTTTCCTCAGGAATGCCCCACCTGATGAACTATTGACCATGCCCTTGGTGAGCCTCGGTCAACCCACTCTGAAAAAAATATTGACTTGCCTCTGCAAGTCTAACCCATGTGGGGGCATTTACGAAGAAGAGCCTTAAATCTCTTCCATGCCTCAAAGAATGATTATGTTTCCGTTTGATAAAATTGTATATTTCCCTTAAACATTTGGTCGTCTTGGCGGTGGAAAGTATTGGCTTAAAAATTCTTTTTCCAATGCAGCCCAAGTGGTAATGGATTCTGCAGGGAGAGAGCTATACCACTCTTTAGCTTCTCCCTTCAAAGAGAACGGAAACAGTGTAAGTTTAATCGCATCCTCACTCACACCTTGAATGCGTGTCGCACCACATATCTCCGTAAATGTGTGTGCGTGTGTGTGAGGATTTTCGTAAGGGACCTGAAACATTGATGCATCTTTGCATCATCGAATGAGTCCCGGTCGTAACTTCGAAAGTTCAGCGATGAATCATTTGGGATAACAATAGCCGGGTTGATCGTGACCGCGCGCCAGGCATGGCGTAGTCGCCAACGCACGTCTATCTTCGGCAGCGACCATTATTACAAAATCGTGGTTGAAGCCTAAAAATGAAGAATTTATTTTTTCGAAAATTATTTTCCCGCCAAATTTCGGGAAAAAGAAGCAAAAATTTTCCTGGTAAAATCAAATTTTTTTCAGGACTCTCGACACCGCACAAAAAAATTCTTGGTAAAATCAATTTTTTTTTAACACTCAAGCAAGAGGGATGAGACGGGCGCCCAAGGTCACGGACGGGCGCCTCGCTGGAGGTTGAAGTGGACGGGCGTTCGAGAAACCGAACGCCGTCTGAGGGGTCGAAACGAGCGAGTTGAAATTTTTACGGTGGGACGGGCGTTCTCAGGTATGGGACGCTAGTTCATATGCAAAATTTTCGAAAAAGAATGTAAACGATTTGCAAGCAGAGAGAAAAGTAAAGAAAAAGAGCGAGGGAAAAGCAGGAGAAAAAACTAATCACTAATGTAAACTTTAACCCTAATCTAAAACACCAATATCCTAACTACTTAAAGGTTAATCTTCCTAGGAATCGACCTAAAAACAGGGATTAAAATGCAGAAAACAGAAAGAAAAAACTGAACTAACACAGAAAAACGAAAAACAAACAAAAACAAAAACCTAACCTAAATTACTGAAAACAAAAACTAGACAACCGTCCGGTTCCCCGGCAACGGCGCCAAAAACTTGTCCCGGATTTTATCAATACAAAACAACAAGTAATAAACCGGTTAACCTCAAGTGCAAGGATCGTAGTGTAGAGGCTATGCCGGGTCGATCTTACGGGGAACTAGACGAATGTGAATCCTAGCTTTTGTTTTTAACTAAACTATTGTCACGAAACTAACCTAAACGAAGAACTAACCTAAACAAATATGCATAAAAGTAACTAGACAGAGGAAATTAATCCAATGCTAGGCAAGATTTAAAGCGATAAAAACTAAAGTGCAATTTAAAAGTAAACTAATCTAGCAATTCAAGTTTAACGGGATTGAATCAAATTATAACGAATCTAACAAGCAATTGATCCACCTATCCTATCAACATTCAATTTCTAATTCGGATTAGCTCGTGATCTCTACTCAAGCCGTGATTCACCTAACCGAAGGCATGAACTCCTACTCGTAGACAAGTTCGTTTCTAATCTTTTATCTTTCGATGTTAAAGATTACGTCTTTCTAACCTAGGCGTGAAATCTTTCAATTTCTAATCTAGAAAATCAATCTAATAACTCGTTTTAGTTAGATCGAAGATCTATTCTTTTAGCATGGTGATCTAATGTTTATATGATTTTCATCAATAAAACAATCATAAACCAAACATCTTTCGATACGACTTGCAATAAAACAATGTAAAGCATGATAAAAGAAACAAACTTGAGATAGAAACTCACAAATCAATCACGAATCAAACTGAATTGTTGATGGACGGCTTCACAACGCTTGTTCAAGAGGGTTTAGCCTCTTAACATCCTTGTTGCAACTCGAATTGATGAAATAAAAGACATGAATCTATCTAATCTAATCTAGGAATTAAATTGCATAAAAGTAGATAAAAACTGTAGAAAAACGCAGCCAAGCTGCCCCTAGGGTTTAGGGTTCGAATAATGATCCTTAGGGTTTGATAAAACGCGCCTATTTATAGGTTTTTAGGTCGGTTTAGGCTGAGGCGGTGCTTGGACGCCCGTCCGGCCTTGTGGACGCCGTCGTCCGATCGCTGGACGGAGGATGAACGCCGCTCGTAACGCGTCTGAAACTCTCGAGTGTAAAATATGATTCTGGACGCTCGTCCACTTATCAAACGCCCGTTCAGTCTTGGACGCTCGTTCGGCTCAGATGAACGCTAGTCCAGCTTCGCTCAAGACTTGATAATTCCATCTTTATCTTCATTTCTCATCTCTATCTCGATTTAGCTCGAATTATATCAACATTTGATCATCAATTTAGCCTCCAACATGTATCTACATCACATGAAGACATCGCAAAACGTAACACAATCCAAATACTCATAAAACCATAATCAAAACACGTACACAACCTCATTTTGCGAATAAACTAATTAAAATCTCACTTGCTTAATAAATCATTTAAACACTCATTTTCTATGCAAAATATACAAATATAAGGGAAATCATTATGAAATATAGCATTATAAAACGTACAAAATCACCCTTAACACTTGAATCGTGCTTTCATCACACATTCAGTGTAGAAATATCCACAATTTTGTGAACGACATTTCACTGTTGCTAACATCATATGCACTCTTTGATTCAGCTTTGCCAAATGCCAATATATGATAGTGGACGATCGAACTGATAAGAACTATATGCCTCTGCAAATGTGAGACATACCCTGAGAAGAAGAATCAATAGCATCTCATTATGTTGACCCGGTATACAAATACAAAATGTTGCAGCTGAAAAGGTCTTGAATGATTTGTTTTACTTTAGAAATCCAATATTATTCAAATGTAGTATTAATATTACATATCCCCGATCTATAACTGAACTGAATATATAATCTATTAATAATACTATAAAAAGAACACACTAAGAGCCATTTAAGTAAACAGCTATTTTAGGTTATGCGGAAAAAAAAACAACAAAACTGCTGGGAGAATATGAAATCTAGAGTCTATGATTCCTTCAGCCGCCTATAACCTACTACCCACGAAACAACACGTAATCATCATCATCAAGTTATGATCAAACGGCTCATCTTCCTCCTCACCCAACCCCAAGCTAAACATAATACAGACCAGATATTCTGTGTGTCTTTATTATGCAGAGGTGGTGGAAGCACCTCCATCGTCTTTGTGGTCACGGAAGACACGTTGCCTGAAATCCGAGACCATCATGGGGAGACCCTTTCGCAGAGGGATCTTTGGCTCCCATCCGAGCAACTCTTTTGCCTTTGTTATGTATGGCTTCCTCTTATGAGGGTCATCTTCGGTCTTTGGGTTGAATTCGATTTTAGCATTCGGATCAATCGTTTCTTGGACAACCTAGTACAAACAAACAATGTCATCATCATAAAGAAATGAACTTTTCTTTCTATAAAGTAAACTGTATCCCCCAAAATCAAGAAATGATGTGTATATTATTCGCACTACATCCAATCTACTCGTGAACCGCTCTACCTACGAAAAGCTGGTTCTAGGCTCCAGAACCAACTTTCACAAAGTCGGTTCTCCAATGGTGTATAGGTTGACCTACGAAAAGTCGGGGGGAGGGGTCATTCCTCTTTTCTGCTTTTATGAGAGACTTTAGTGGATAGATAGTACTGCCCAAAGTTAATTGAAGTTGCACCCTCTTCTTGGCTACCATATGGCAAGAATACAGTGTCCATCATATGCCCTTCTCGAATGTGGTTGAAATACTTTTTCAAGATCACAAAAAGTCACAAATATGTTGTGTCAATCGTTGTAGCATAACATACATATTACCACCTAGAAAATGTTCCTCTAAAAGTAGTACTTACATTGTCAAGGACATAGGATGGTGGATGATTAGTACCAGACATCAAAGCAGCAAGAAAAACAGCAACCGAAGACATACCAGGTATTATGTGTGTCTTTATTATGCAGAGGTGGTGGAAGCACCTCCATCGTCTTTGTGGTCACTGAAGACACATTGCCTGAAATCCGAGACCATCATGGGGAAACCCTTTTGTAGAGGGATCTTTGGCTCCCATCCGAGCAACTCTTTTGCCTTTGTTATGTCTGGCTTCCTCTTGTGAGGACCATCTTCGGTCTTTGGCTTGAATTCGATTTTAGCATTCGGATCAATCGTTTCTTGGACAACTTAGTACAAACAAACAATGTCATCATCATAAAGAAATGAACTTTTTTTCTTGCTATTAAGTAAACTGAATCGCCCAAAATCAAGAATCGTCATTTTAGTCGAAACCACCATCTACGTGAGCAAGTTCAAGCATGGTGAATTCACTGGGGTTCCCAAGATTGAAGGGGCCCACATGTTCTCCTTCCATTAATCGCATAAGGCCATCCACCTTTGCAAATTCAGAGAGAAAATAAAGTAATTACATGTGAGATTTCATACAAATGATTCTGTGCTTTGTGTACTGTTAAGGGTCAATTTGTAGTGTTTTATAAGGATATATTTTATATCAATATTTCCCATAAATGGATGTTTTTCGTAGAATTCGAGCTTATAATCGATTAATTGAGCAAATGACGTTTTGAATAGTTAAAATGCAAAATCGAGTAAATATCGTGGTTTTATTATCTATTTTGTATGGTTTTACGTTTTGCTCGGTTTTGTCATCTTTTAGGTGCAGAAATGTGGAATGGAAGAGGTCTAAATGATGTTTGATTGAAGATTAAAGTGGAAAGAAAGAGATACAAGAGGATGAAGATGAAATAAAGCATGGGAAAATCCCTAAAACGACTCGTAATCTGACGGGCTAATCAAAAGGCGTTTTTGAAGAAGAGTCCTTAATGAAAGTTGTAGAGTTTTCCGAGAGCTTTTTATGACATTCGGATCATAATTTTTGGAGGTCTACAACTCAAGATATGAATTTTAGAAGTTTAGACTGGCGTCCGGTAGCCGCCCCATGCACAGCCGACTTAAGATTCAAAACCCTAATTGGAAAAGAATTAATTCCAGCCGACATACAATCCTAATTGAAAAGGAATATTTCAGCCGCAATTTATTATGCATAGCCGACATACATATCTATATAAAGGCTGCAAAGATGTAACCCTAATAATATCATATAATTCATATTAATTCATCCAATGCATATAGCAAAGTAGCAGGCGGCGGCTTTATAGTTTCAAGGCGGTCACCCGAGCCTTGTGCTCGGGTGATCCGGGTTAGATTAGGATGTCGTTTTTCTTCCGTTTTGATTCATGGATTGATCATGTACCAAACTACGTGAGTTTATTTATTTAATTTATTCAGATCCTTATTCGTTTTTTATGATCTTTAATTTATTTTGTATCTTTCTTTGATTATGATGCTATGTGTGAACTTTATCGAGAGATTGGTTTGCGATTGATAGTTACAACATACGAAAGTTGCGTAAACTAGATCACCATATAAAGATAGGATTTTTAATCATTAATGATGACAAGTTAATCGGTTAATTATCTAGGTTGTTAGGTTCTAAAATACGGAAGTTAACTTGAATCTACACCTTCGTTTTGTATGGAATATTGGTCTCAACATTCGGAAGAGGAGAGATCGATAATTGAATTCACTAAGGAATTAGGAATTCATAGCTTGAGAAATAGATTCACTAAGGAATTAGGGGTTTATGTCTCGTGTAAAGGTGAAACCACAATTTGAATTAAAATCATGAGATGAACTAGGATTGAAATCACTTGGTTTGCAATTATTTGATCCCATGTATCTTTAGTTTAGTTTAGGTTGTGTTATTTTATTTCGTAGGTTAGCTTTATTTTAATTGCTTTTCGTTTATTTTATTTGTTCTTTCGTTTATTCGTTTTCCTAAGTAACAATTGAAAGGAATTAGTGAAATTAGATTCAACATCCCAATTCCTCGTGGATCGACCCTTACTCACTTCGCTCTACTATCAATTACCCGGTATTCGGCCGGTTAGGAGTTAGTTTTGCATGGTAGCTAGGGTTTATAAATTTTCTTTTGTTTAATGATGCAAAATCCCTCCAACAAAAGTGGCGCCGTTGCCGGGGAATAGGTGTCATGTTGAATCTGATCTTGTTATTTCTCGATTTTGTTAAGTTTATTTTTCGTTTTAATAAAAGTAGCGTTTACCAAATCGAGAGTTTTTATTTTGCCGTGTTTTGATGACCATAAGGTTAAGAATGTGCAAAAGTTTTTTACTCGATTTGTTTAAACGTGAAGTATGTGTTTATGTGTTTTCTGATCTAACCTCTTTGTGCTTTAATTGAAAGTGGCTGCTGTGCTCTGTGCTGTGTTGTGCTTATGAGATTTAGGGTTTCTGTGTCTCTCCTGCATTGTCTGTGCAAATTCGTTGTATGGACGAGCGTTCAAGTAAGTGAACGCCCGTCCAGTTCATAAGTTGCAGGTGAACACACGTCCGGGTTTTAGGACGCTCGTCCGTCCCAGAAGTTTCGACTCTGCTCTGATTTCAGGATCCAGACGAGCGTCTGTTTTGTTGGACGACCGTCCGAGGGAGAAATCACCAAGTGAACGGCCGTCCGGTATTCTGAACGTTCGTCCGTGCATCTTCATGGCGGAGATGAGCGTCGAAAGCGGTTGAACGTTCGTCGATCTTTGTGCTTTAAGGTGAACGTTCGTTTGAGTTAATGAACGCCAGTCCAGGTTCTGATTTTTTTCCTTGATTTTATTTTCAATGCTTTTATTTGATGTGGATTTTTTTAATACGAGCTTCTGTGGCTAATTTCTTTTACGTAGATGATCTGAACTTGCATGCTTATACCTTTCCATCTATGAATTCATGCTAAGTAAATGATCTTATTCCTTATACATGATTCATCTATGCAAGTTATAATTCTTGTCGGTTCTCGTATGCTATAACCGGTCTTTCGTGTTAATTAGTAGCTAATGTCGGTTTCCGTATGCTACATACCGTGATGAATCTTGTGAGCTTTGAGACTTATGTGCTTCCTTGTTATTTTTATAACTCATTTGGGTAGTAATCGTCGGTTTTCCGTTGCTACGATGGAAACCTTATGAGTTATATACATTTAGTATAGCTAATTGTTGGTTTTCCATAATGCTATCACCTTTGGCGAGTCTAAAAAGCGTCTACCTGCGCATGTAATGTAACGATCAAGATCGTTTATCGTAACTTTGTCATTATCGGTAGACGTTTATTATATACATGTCATGTTGCAAATGAGTGGGCTAGTTTTCTTTCTTTTATTTTCTTTTATTTTTGCATATCATTCAGATGCATATCATTTAGCCGCATATCATCTAGTTGCATTGTTTTTCTATTTTTCTTTTATTTTTCTTGAGCGTAGTTAGCGCCGGTTTCGTAATACTACCTCGTTTTCTTTATTTTTAGTTTCTGCGTGATAGGCCGTAGTCCTTTGTAGGGTTGTCCTCCAAACTCGCTCACTGAGCACATCGAGAATTTATTTTTATTTATTTTATTTTTAGGATTGCATATCATGTAGATTGCATTGTAGTATATTTTCATATAGTTGCACCTAGCCTACGACTTTGTAGTATTTCATGTATAGTATTCAATCTTTAGTTGAGCTTAATTTGAAATATCTCTATATCTCCTTTTCCATGTGCTTTATATATGTAATCTTTTTTTTCCCCAAGACTCTTTTGCACTAATCAAGTCTGCAGGATACTTTCTATAGCTATTGTGCACTTTAAAGATGTATTCGGTTGTCTGTGATGCTCACAGTCTCATCGAGCTATGCAAGCAATCCTGGTTCTTGTTGGTTCCTCCGAATTGCGACACATCCAATCAGCTAAGTTCTCTAATTTATTATTTCTGTATAACTTGAGGACAAGTTGCAATCTAAGTGTGGGGGAAGGGATAGATGATTTATGTGTCTACTTTCGTTTGCTCATATTTTTAGTATTTCTATGAAAAGTGCTTAATTTTCAAATTTTTTTGTTATATCCCGAGTAGACAAAGGCATATCTTTGCTTGAGTTTATATCATTTTTGCTATATTCTGTATATTTAGTAATTTTAGTTGTTTCACCCGACACTCTTTTTCACATGCCATAGTAAATGATGAGCTAAATGTTGAAAGCCTACCCCATTTTAGTTGGAGATTTTTGATGATTATAGCATGTTTCTTTGCTTATGTACAATTCTTGAAAAGTTTAGTAGTTTGTATTCTAGGATTAAAGTATGACATATTGTGAATATCTGTAAGTTTGAATGTGATAAGTGAAACGTGATTAAGTCTTTGCAATAGTAATAAATTGTTTACTTGAGGTGTTATGCTCAGTGGTCTGTGCTACTAGAAAATAATCTTTTCCACTGTCAGCCATAAATCTCTAAGTAAACATAATTGTAATTGTGTGTGTCGGAAGCTGGTTTATGATTTGGGTGAGGTAGGGTGTACCACGTATGTCCTATTCCACTATGATGACCAAAAGCTCACGACAGTCGATCAGTTTATGGCTGCCTTATGATTGGAGTAAGGTAGGGGATTATCTTGAAATGTCCTATTCTGCTATGAGGGCAAAAGCTTATTCTGATGTGTGTTAGAAAAGTGTGAAAAAAGTGAAAATATTGAAATATATTATTATGAATAAGTAAGGACTTAGTTATCGTTAATCTTATACCCAGATAAACTGAAGGATATGTTGTAGGGATTATCCTCTCGAGTCCATCGGAAATATTTTAGATATTCTCTACTATTTCTTTTGGGATATGTATGTTTTGTAAAGTGCTGTTATAATTTTTGAATATTTCTAACTTAGATGGGAAACCGGGCTAGTTTTGGGTTGAATAACTTTCAAATTGTGGAACTTAGTGGAAGTTTATTATGGCTATGCACACACTACACGGGTGAACTTCTAAGTTATTGAATATACTTCATATTTGTATGGATGTTTATTTGTCTCGAGCTTGACTTTGTTTTGTTTTGCTCGGGACGAGCAAAAGATAAGTGTGGGGGAGTTGTTAAGGGTCAATTTGTAGTGTTTTATAAGGATATATTTTATATCAATATTTCCCATATATGGATGTTTTTAAGTAGAATTCGAGCTTATAATCGATTAATTGAGCAAATGACGTTTTGAATAGTTAAAATGCAAAATCGAGTAAATATCGTGGTTTTATTATCTATTTTGTATGGTTTTACGTTTTGCTCGGTTTTGTCATCTTTTAGGTGCAGAAATGTGGAATGGAAGAGGTCTAAATGATGTTTGATTGAAGATTAAAGTGGAAAGAAAGAGATACAAGAGGATGAAGATGAAATAAAGCATGGGAAAATCCCGAAAACGACTCGTAATACGACGGGCTAATCAAAAAGGCGTTTTCTGAAAAAGAGTCCTTAATGAAAGTTGTAGAGTTTTCCGAGAGCTTTTTTATGACATTCGGATCATAATTTTTGGAGGTCTACAACTCAAGATATGAATTTTAGAAGTTTAGACTGGCGTCCGGTAGCCGCCCCATGCACAGCCGACTTAAGATTCAAAACCCTAATTGGAAAAGAATTAATTCCAGCCGACATACAATCCTAATTGAAAAAGGAATATTTCAGCCGCAATTTATTATGCATAGCCGACATACATATCTATATAAAGCTGCAGCATGTAACCCTAATAATATCATATAATTCATATTAATTCATCCAGCCGCATAGCAGCAGCAGGGCGGCAGCTTTACTGGTTTCAAGGCCGGTCACCCGAGCCTTGTGCTCGGGTGATCCGGGTTAGATTAGGATGTCGTTTTTCTTCCGTTTTCGATTCATGGATTCAGTCATGTACCAAACTACGTGAGTTTATTTATTTAATTTATTCAGTCCTTATTCGTTTTTTATGATCTTTAATTTATTTTGTATCTTTCTTTGATTATGATGCTATGTGTGAACTTTATCGAGAGATTGGTTTGCGATTGATAGTTACAACATACGAAAGTTGCGTAAACTAGATCACCATATAAAGATAGGATTTTTAATCATTAATGATGACAAGTTAATCGGTTAATTATCTAGGTTGTTAGGTTCTAAATACGGAAGTTAACTTGAATCTACACCTTCGTTTTGTATGGAATATTGGTCTCAACATTCGGAAGAGGAGAGATCGATAATTGAATTCACTAAGGAATTAGGAATTCATAGCTTGAGAAATAGATTCACTAAGGAATTAGGGGTTTATGTCTCGTGTAAAGGTGAAACCACAATTTGAATTAAAATCATGAGATGAACTAGGATTGAAATCACTTGGTTTGTGCACTGTTTGATCCCATGTATCTTTAGTTTAGTTTAGGTTGTGTTATTTTATTTCGTAGGTTAGCTTTATTTTAATTGCTTTTTCGTTTATTTTATTTGTTCTTTCGTTTATTCGTTTTTCCTAAGTAACAATTGAAAGGAATTAGTGAAATTAGATTCAACATCCCAATTCCCTGTGGATCGACCCCTTACTCACTTCGCTCTACTATCAATTACCCGGTATTCGGCCGGTTAGGAGTTAGTTTTGCATGGTAGTTAGGGTTTATAAATTTTCTTTTGTTTAATGATGCAAAATCCCTCCAACATGTACCTAATTGTCAAACATTAAGCAAACTAAAATGTAAAGTATGACCAGCAAACCTTAGCCAACGTGCTGACACCACTTCGAAAGCACATTGAGTCGAAGCACACTGCTGAGTCTTAACTATATAATTCAAAATCCCTATCTTTTTCTCAGAATCCGGCATTTCAGAACTTCTCGAGTTCTCCACCAACTCCTTTAAAGCCTCATAAGATTCCTCCGCCGACCTAGCAAGCAACATCGATAAATCAACAGTCTGCTGCCGTAATTCCCCCATGTCTGCTCTCTCAAAACAATTCTCACCTCAACAAATGAAAATTCTTAGAACTGCAGCTCAAAATCCAAAATCTCTTAAGCAAATACGATACAGAGCTAGTTCTGACCTAAAAACACATGTAACTAACACAAAAAACCTTCAAAACGCAAAAAAAAAAAAAAAAATACTTTGAATGAACCAAATGTTTCACTTCTGCTTTGTCAATTGTGCCATCATCATCTTATCTTCTCCAGCTGAAAATTATAGTATCATAAATGTCAAAGATCCAAATATGCTAGCTAAAACCATCCATAACATGTGCGAATGGGAAAGGAGGGTTGCGTACTTTGATAACAGTTACTTCATCACCGATTCTCCCAGCCTCCTTCTTTTTCCTTTGATATGCAACTATAATCTTGTCAAATCCTAAAAGTGGGCTCACACCCAGAACCTGCACAACAGGTTCAAGTAAAATCCCAATATCCATAACATCTTCTATTTCAAATTTATTATACCAGTACCTCCTATGGATTGAAATCATCAAAAGAGATTGAGCTTCCAGTAGCAGAAGACGCAGCACAGACAACGCGTTTTTTCACCCGGTAAACCATAGAAAACCTGATAAATTCAACATTTTAAAGTAACATATAATCCCTAATAAACAAAAACATTAACTTCCGCAATCCAAACACAAAATACACTATCTTGATGAAGAAAAAAAATACTTCATTGGATGAGGAAGTTATATTCTTGTTCGATATTTTCACCCGGATATTTTCTTCACCCGGATATTTTCTTGTTCGAAGGATGAAGAAAAAAATACTTCACCCGGATATTTTCTTGTTCGAAGGAAAAAGACGAAGTTCTTACCCAACAAAATGATGAAAAGCACATCCCGATATAGAGCCAAGGCACCAGCACACCAGATATATCACTGCTTTCATGTGAAAGAACGGAACCTGGAATGTAATACCCTACTCCCGACCCCTAGGTCCACTGAGGTTATTCTAGGAGGGGTTGCGAAGCTCTCACCGCGACTTCAATACTAAGACTAGAAATCCCAAGATAATCATCTAAAACCACAATTTAACATAATAAATCCACAAGTTATTTTACATCAATTCAATAAATATCTTCATTACAATATTACAACTCATAAAAATTACAATAGCTCTCAAAATTATATGAAGTACCATCCAAAACATTAATTTCTTTTATCTTCGAATCTCGATCAAACATCGCCTACAATTTCTCTTTTTCCTTGATCAAAACCTGTACATATATTTGTAAAAGAAAAAAAAAACAAAAGAGACAAAGAAACAAGGGAAGCGAGGCGTCAGCAAAGGGCTGGTATGAGCCACGTGTGCAAGTGTTATACTATATTATATATATAAAAACAACTTTTATAAAATTTGCAGCGGAAACCTTTATTAATCTTGCAAAACGAATTAGTAAATAATTCTTGAAAATAAAAATAAAAGACAGAGCAAAAATAATAATAAGTCAATTTTAAATGTTATATAGTGCACGAGCATTAAGGAAACACATGTCGAGTTTATTATACAAACACCAGCTTTGGCCGAGCCGATGAGTCAAGTACCGCCCAAACGCCAATTTTACCATGGATTTCAACCGCACTTCACGAGACTAGCCATGCCTAACAACTCCGGCCAATTGTCAGGGAAAAGAATCAACATTCACCGTGCAAACCTCCTACACGGCTCCAGCCAACCTCGTCCATGCCCTAGGACCCACGCACCAACCGTCGCACTTGCTTTCCGGGGTGTAGCATGAATCTTCGGGAAAAGGTACCGTCCCCACTCTTACGAGTGAGCACTCTAGCTATCTCGCCGGAAAGACTTGAGTCAAGAGGCCCCGAGACCGGTGACTAGACGTTCTCCAAGAGCAGTAACTCTAATCTCCCTAGCCACCAGAGCCTTGACACTTTCGTGTCACGAGCGAGAGAGCAAGTATTATCCGTTAAATCCAAGTATCAGTTTTATTTATTTATAAAAATGTGCACTAGCTCAAAACAGTCGATTATTAATTAAACAATTTGCTTTAGTAATTTTTAAGAAATTATTCGAAAATGACTTCTGAGTTTAAAAGTTATATTCGCTATACATAAAATGCTTGAAAATAATATAAAACACACTTTTGGCTTCATATCAAAATAAAAGACTCACAGATTGTCCGAGCTATTCGATCCACCCTAATACTCGAGATATTGATCCATCCCGTATATATTAGCTACCCCTTTTCCACCTTCCTAATAAATCCTCATGCAAACCTGTTGACTTGCAATCTGCTTCTAAGCGTTTTTCTTTACTATGTCCCATGAATCATCACCATTCTATAACTCAAAATTTCATAGATTCGATACTCATCAAGAACAGAAGGCTAGGTACATTGTGGTGTTTGATATTGATTGTACATTTGTTGATGAAGGAGACACTACCTTTTTCTGGAACAGTGGAACTAAGTAAATTTGATGTTGAGAGTGAATTGTTACTTTGATGGAAGGTTATTCCGACGACTCGATGAAGTTCATGGTGGATGTTTATGGAGTCGATGGTGGTTAAACGCTAGAAGTGACAGACAGTCATCAACTTATTCTGACTTGGGATTCGGTTGGTTTGTTTTCAAGCTATTTTGCTTACCGGTACATCCATGATTTAACAATGAAGAAGATGGCCAGCCTCCGGCGCTCTGAATCGTAACTAGCAAGTCCGTCATAGAAAACATTGATATATTATATTGATTCCGACGTGGAAAAAAAAAAGAGATGAATTTGAATATTTATATATGGTGATGGCTACAAGGTAGGAAATGTTGATGATAGGAAAGGGATATAAAACAACTTAAATTGTGGGAAAATAAAATGGTGCTGTTTTGGTTGTGTAAATCAATAAATTTGGCTGTATAGGTGTGGAGGTAAAAATGCTTACGGATTTTGCATTTGCAGAGAGGGTTGCATCCTTCTTGTGTTCCAACTATGGACTTTGATGGCTAAGGAAACTAAATACGAAGAACTATAATATGTATTTTTATCCCTCTTACTCAAATTGCATCTTATGCTATAGAAAATAGGTATATATAGACTACAGCTTTTAAAATAAACTATTGGGAGTTGGAAAATTTATCATGTGATTTCCTCTTGTGAAAGCTATCACGCGTGGAAGATCTGGACCACACAATTTCCACACACTTGAGGCCTTTGTGTATTCCACCTCGTGAAAGCTGTGTGTTAGAGATCTCCGCCACGCGTGGCAGATTCCTACTGTATATCTCAACAAGAGAAACGACCCTTGGGAGTTGGATTCATTTTTTTAATTGCATTAACACTCAAACCATCAACTCTCTCCTTTTAACGTAAAGTAACATACATGTTTTCTTGAAAGCACTCATTAACCCATTAATTTTGTCATCAATTTTTTTAATAAAAGAAATATCTACAAATCTTGATGGTTTCTAGGATTAATAATAGAAATTTATATTCATATTAATCGAACAAGGTATTTATATTGATGGTTTTAATATTTTATTATGGCTACATTTGTACTTAATTAATATACGTGAAAAATACAATTTAATAACGCATTCAGTTATGAAACAAACATTTACACATCTTTGTACTTGTCGACGTGATATAAAGGAAATGAACTTTGTTCTTATAGTGTGACCGGTCGTTTCTACGACTAACACTTATTATTATTATTATTATTTTTGACAACTATACCCTTCTCGTTTTATTTCATAAAATTCGGGGCGTTACATGGAAGGCTTGGGAAATTATTCAAATTCCGTCCAGAACTTGCATACTTCGAATCAGAACCTGTGACAACTTGATTTGAGAACTTGGGAAACCCGCTACCAAATATTCCCGTCTCTATGTCCGCTCCATAAAGCACCTACAGCAACAAAAAAAAAATTTGCCAGATTTCAAACTAAAACATGGATGATATAAATACTAAAACCAGTTATGTAAGAAGGGATACCTCAAACTAAAACATGGATGATGTAAATGCTAAAACCGATTGGAGATCTGAGACCCACAAGATTGTCCTTCGATTTAACAAAATCGACGGAAATCACGCCGTTAGAGATCAGTTGTTTAATTGTATTATGTCTACGACTAATATGTCGAGACTTACCATTGTACATACTATTTTGTGCCTGGCTTATAGCCGACTGACTATCACTATGTATGCTTATAGGAGAAATAGGCTTAGTCCAGCATGGAATATCCTCGAGGAAATTATGAAGCCATTCTGCTTCTTCTCCTGCCTTGTCCAATGCAATGAACTCAGATTCCATTGTGGAACGAGAAATGCAAGTTTGCTTTGTGGATTTCCATGACACAACAACACCAACAATATTGAATACATATCCACTTGTGGACTTCGAATCTTTCGAGTCAGATATCCAATTTGCATCACAGTATCCTTCTAATACTGCTGGATATCTCCTGTACCGTAATCCAAGATTCATTGTGAATTTTAAGTACCTCAGTACTCTATTCAATGCTTTCCAATGATCCTCACTTGGATTACTTGTAAATCTGCCCAGTTTATTTACAGCACATGCTAAGTCTGGTCTAGTACAATTGGTTATGTACATCAGACATCCTATGATTTGTGAATATTTTAACTGAGACACAGGTTCTCCTTCATTTTTGACTAAGTGCATAGTCAATTCAATAGGAGTTTTTATCGGACTTTCATTAAATACGCTAAATCTTTTTAGAACAGACTCAACATAATGAGACTGTGACAATGCAAGTCCATCCGACATTCTAGAGATTTTAATCCCCAAAATTACATCTGCAACTCCCATATCCTTCATATCAAAGTTTCTTGTTAACATCTTCTTAGTATTCATGATTATATCATGAGTACTTCCCAAGATTAACATGTCATTAACATATAGACATACTATCACAAAGGAATTAGAAGTGTTATTGACATAAACACATTTATCGCACTCGTTAATTTTAAACCCATTGGATAACATCGTTTGATCAAATTTTTGGTGCCATTGTTTTGGCGCTTGCTTAAGCCCATACAATGACTTAACGAGTCGACACACTTTGTGTTCTTGACCTGGAACCACATAACCCACAGGTTGTTCCATATAGATTTCTTCTTCCAATTCACCATTTAAGAAAGCAGTCTTTACATCCATTTGATGTATTTCTGGATTATTTACCACAGCAATTGCGATAAGAACTCGTATCGACATTATCCGAGTAACCGGTGAATATGTATCGAAGAAGTCAAGACCTTCTTTTTGACGATAACCTTTAGCTACCAGTCTGGCCTTATATTTATCGATTGATCCATCAGCCTTGAATTTTTTCTAAAAAATTCACTTACAACCGAGAGGTTTATGTCCCGGTTGGATATTTACTAATTCTCAAGTGTGATTTTGCATAATGGAATCGATTTCACTTTTGACTGCTTCTTTCCAGAGCGGCGTTTCTGGATTTTACATAGCCTGAGCATATGCACTTGGTTCATTTTCTACCATATAGGTGAAAAAATCAGGACCGAAAGACGTTGAAGTCCTTTCCCGTTTACTCCTACGAGGTTCTAGTTCCTCAGTTTCTGGAGTAGTTTCACTTGTTGGTTCATGTGCCCGCTTATTTAAGCTTATGTTTTCTTGACTTCTTTCTTTACATGGAAATGCATCCTCAAAAAATACAGCATTTCTTGATTCCATGATTGTATTCACGTGAACATCCGGATTGTCAGATTTATGCACTAGAAATCTATGTGCACTACTGTTATTTGCATAACCGATAAATATACTGATGTGATTCCGGTTGGAATCAGATCCGATGTTTTGTCCAGGAAGTAACTAAGGGGAGCAATGACGAGCTAAGGATCCTAGACCTCGATAATCCAATCAAAATCGTAGGTAAGAACGCCCAACAAATGCTCACGATGCTGGTAAATTCTTAAAGGGTTGAATCCTCTACTACGAAGAGAACTCTCACACGCATGTGATTTTTGTGATTCCCTACAACGAAGAGAACACTCACTCGCAAGTGATAAATCAAAGTCAAGAAGACTTCAATAAAAGCTAAGAAGCCAAATTTTATATCATCATAATTGTGTGTTGAATGAAAAGCTAGTGTTTGCCTTATATAGGCTTACAACCAAAAGAACTAACAATGAAAAAGCAATGTGGGAGAAATTCCCACTAATAAAATGCCCCTACCTCCTATTGGCCAGAAATGAAATGTTCCTATTGGCTAATAAAAGAATAAATAAATAAATAAAGTGCTGAAAATACAATATAAAATAAAACCAACTCCTAATTAATTAAATAATATTCATAAATAGCACGGATGATGGTATCCTTCGAGCATGAACTGGATCACATCATTCCCTCCCGGTTCGAAAGGATTCGTCCTCGAATCCACCTGGATCGAATAGTAAGCGTGGCCGAACATATGTGAGTAGGCCCTCATAGTGAAGTACATCCAGGAAAAGTAAAGAGGTGAACACTTGAGTAACCAGCCTCTTGTACAAACGAAGGGGACAAACATAATAATCAGCAACCACAAAATCGAAAGGATGACAATGCACCAAAAATGGATCATGAAATATGTGTTGCGCGTATATCTTTTAAGTGCGCAAGCGGCCCAGCCGACGTGGCAACATCGTCAATGCCTCCAACAAAAAGAGCACGTACCTACAAAGAAAATGCTGGGGCAACACAATACAAGGGTGGCTCAATGGTGGCCACCTGTGTTTCCGCATCCTCAACAGCCATATCAACCACGGAAGCATCATCAACATCAACTATAACCTCATAAGTGACAACACACTCACTATGCTCATCAGGAACATCAACCAACGCATCTACATGTGTACTTACCTCTTCCATATTGGCACAATTCAACTCCTCAACAGTAGGGCAAATGGCCACAAACCGTGTGTTCTTGTCCTCTCTCAATTTTTTTTCAACGTCAACTACATCACACTGTTGTTTATAATCCTTCCAAAGCAGGTCAAATGCTTTCTTCGATTTTAGTTCAGCTTCGTGCTTCCTATGCTCTTCTTTCTTCGACCTCTTTTCCACCATCCTCTCAGCCTCCTCCTTTTGACACAGCACTCGACCACCTCTACCACATCTTGCTCCTCTACCTCCCCTATCATCACCTTGTTTTGCACCAGTAGTCAGTAGCAAGTGCATCACGAATCTGACGCATCTCCTCATGTAATGGTGCAAATGTATTATGCAACTTGTCAGATACTTCCCGTTTCACGTCTTCGAATTGTCGTGTCAATTCAGCTTTCTGCGTCTCAAACTTCTCCTTTAATCTTTCATCCAAAATTTCATGTACCTCCTCAACAACTAATCCACGTCTCGTGTCAAGGACATACTTCTTGCCCATACCATAAAATGAATACCAAGTACGGGACGAATTATATACGACTTTATACTCACTTAACCATATGCGTCCGAAAACTATAGATTCACCTCTCATTGGAAACACGTCACATAACATGTCAGATTTATAACCATTAAGTTCAACGGGAACCCACGCTTGTCTTGTAACCTGAACCCGATGACTTCCAGTATGAACGTAATAAGGACGAGGATGCCTATACGACAGCAAGTCCAACTCTTTAACCACCGCATTACTAACTAAAGTCGTCTCTTCATTGTGATCAATGCAGAACACATATTCCTTATCCCTAATAAGACAATGTGAATAAAATATGTTGTAATCCATGACCAAAATAATATATATCCTCACAACTCTCGTGTTTACACTCACCCTTATACTCAATCGTAATGAAATTTTTCGACAGCAGAATTACACAGGTGTGAAAATTTTCACATCCTGGTGTGAAACCCACGTATTTAATGACCAACCTACTATGATTCTGGGAAAACTCAAAAGACCAAAGTTGTAGAACAGAGAGTTTTATAAAGGATGTCAAAAAATCAGATTTTTTGGACTTATAAAAGTCGATCAACCGAGTATTTCTCGGCAACTGGTGCAATCTGTCAGAATTCTCCAGATTGGTAGCAGTGTCTTACGGTGGCGATTGCGATTAAACTACAGAGAATTTGGAAAACCTCAAAAGATAAAAGTTGTATATCGGAGAATTTCCTATAAGCTCACCAATTTTCGGGTAATTCAGAAACGTGTAGACCACAAAAAACGAATTCAAACGATGATTTACAGGTGCAGTTTTTCTGGGCAGATCGTTTGTATTGGTCGGCCTTTTTAGACAAGGTATGCGTCGAATATGGATTGGGTACAAAGACAGAAAGTGTACTTCGAGATGTGTTGGAGATGTGTAGATACTTCCGCAGGAGCATAATCTATTTTCTGGTTAAATACATTACGAGAAATTTTAGAATTTTTGGAGGGGTTTTTGTTAGGGATCGGCCTGCCACAAAAACGGGTCTGGGAAAAAAACGGGTCTTGAAAAATAAAGTTAGGGTTCTTGGGATGAAGGTTTGAAGATTTGAAGATCTTCAATTTTTCCATGTAAGATGGATGAAGATTTGACAAATTATGGATGGGGAGGGGACGAAATTAAAGGAATTTTTTTTTTTTTTTTTTTTTTTTTTGGAATAATACAGAATAAAGGAAAACAAAAAAATAAAAGGGATATTTGCTCACCGAAGTTGCTGAGCTCTGCTACCAACTGATGTGATTCTGGTTGGAATCAGATCCGATGTTTTCCCCAGGAAGTAACTAAGTGGAACAATGACGAGCTAATGATCCTAGACCTAGTAATCCAACTAAATCGTAGGAAGAGAACGCCCAACAATTGCTCATGATCTTTGGTAAATTCTCGAAGGGTTGAATCCTCTATTACGAAGAGAACTCTCACACGCATGTGATTTTTGTGATTCCCTACAACGAAGAGAACACTCACTTGCAAGTGATAAATCAAAGTCAAGAAGACTTCAATAAAAGCTAAAAAGCCAAATTTTATATCATCATAATTGTGTGTTGAATGAAAAGCTAGTGTTTGCATTATATAGGCTTACAACCAAAAGAACTAACAATGAAAAAGCAATGTGGGAGAAATTCCCACTAATAAAATGCCCCTACCTCCTATTGGCCAGAAATGAAATGTTCCTATTGGCTAATAAAAGAATAAATAAATAAATAAAGTGCTGAAAATCCAATATAAAATAAAACCAACTCCTAATTAATTAAATAATATTCATAAATAGCACGAATGATGGTATCCTTCGAGCATGAACTGGATCACATCATATACAATCTATCGTTTTAGGCCCAATTTTTATTTGTTTAGGTATAGGCACTTCGACCTTTGCTAAACACCCCCACACTTTCAAGTATTTGTAGCTAGGCTTGTAGCCTTTCCGTAACTCGTAGGGTGTTTTATCCATCTTTTTAGACAAAACCCTATTAAGAATGACATTGGCGGAAAGTATCGCTTCCACCCACAAATTCTGAGGTAAACCCGAACTTATCAACATAGCATTCATCATCTCCTTAAGAGTACGATTTTTGTGTTCAGCAATACCGTTTGATTGAGGTGCATAAGGTGCAGTCGTTTGATGGATAATGCCAGAGTCTGAACATAAATCATTAAATGGTGCATCATATTCACCACCTCTATCACTACGAACCTTCTTGATTCGTTTGCTAAGTTGATTCTCGACTTCATTCTTATAGTTTTTAAAAGCCTCAATTGTCTCATCTTTGCTACTTAGCAAATAGACATAACAGTATCTTGTACAATCATCGATAAAAGTTACAAAGTATTTTTTACCTCCTCTCGTTTGTACAAATTTTAAATCACACAAGTTTGTATGAATTAAATCTAACGGTTCGGTGTTTCTTTCCACGGAAGGAAAAGGTGCCTTAGTCATTTTAGTTTCGACACATATATGGCATTTTTATTTTTATTAATTTTTAAATTAGGTAATAAATCTAAGTTCATCATCCGTCGAATTGATTTACTATTAACGTGTCCCAATCTATTGTGCCATAAGCAAGAAGTCTCAATCAAGTAAGCGGAAGAGGATGCAATTTTATTAGCCTCATCGGGCACAACAGTATTTGGCATAATTTCCATTACATTAAGCTTAAACATACCCTCGGTGGAATAACCCCTACCGAGAAACACACCATTCTTGGTCAAAATGACCTTATCAGAACCAAAATTCAAATTGAAACCAGCATTGTTCAATTTGTCACCAGAAATGAGATTCCTACGAATCTCAGGAACATGCAGCACATCATTCAGAGTCAGCTTCTTTCCTGAAGTCATCTTCATAATCAACGTCCCTCGATCCAACCAATTGGAGAAGTTGATGAATTCCCATCCACAATTTGTCCCCCTGTACACCTTGTAAGTTGAAAGCACAAACCGGTCAAGACAAACATGTCTTGTGGCTCAAAGTGTCCACAAACCATTGCCTTGGATTCCCTACAAAGTTACATTCTGACACCACAGCGCAGAACATTTCCTCATCACCATCCGTTTTAGCCAGATGTGCCCTTGGCTGAATTGGCTTTTTGGAACGGCACTCAGCAGCACGGTGCCCAAACTTGTACACAATCGGTGGTTTCTTGGAAGATTCAGCATTTTTCTTGGAATATTGACCAGATTTCTTCCTTTTCTGATTCTTGACCTCAACAACATGAGCTTTGGCCTGTCCAACCTGCACAACAAATTTTCTTTCGGAGCCCTTATTGTCCTCCTCTATACAGAGTCGGACAATCAGATCCTCCATTGACATTTCCTTTCGCTTGTGTTTGAGATAGCTCTTATACTCCCTCCAAGATTCAGGAAGTTTCTCAATCACACAGGCTACTTGAAAATTCTCACTTTTCATCATATCTTCTTCTAAAATTTCGGATATAAATGATTTGTAATTCCTCAACTTGTTTAATAACAGTTTTGGAATCAACCATCTTATAGTCCAGAAATTTATCTACTATAAATTTCTTAGAGCCTGCATCTTCAATTTTATATATTTTTCCCTAATGCAAGCCAAAGTGTGTTTGCACTTTCATACATAGAATAAACACCATACAGACTATTATCTACGCAATTCAAGATATAATTTTTGCATAGAAAATCAGTATGCTTCCAACACTCTACAGCCAGCAACACCCTGTCCTCAGTGTTTTCAGGAGGCACAACCGGTTTCTCTTTAGTGAGCATCCATGCTAGTCCAAGTGTAGTAAGATAGAAAAGCATCTTCTGTTGCCAACGCTTGAAATTTAGGCCATTGAATTTTTATGGTTTCTCTCCATGAGAAGTATGAGAAGCACCAGCAATGGTAACAACAGGTTGTGTCACGGCAGACACAATAGCATCCAAAAATGGATTCAGACTTGTGGTTCCAATAGTAGGTGTCACAGACGCATCAGTGACTCCAGTCATTTATGTTCAGAAGAAAAAACAGAAAATCAACAACACAACTGAGTCGTTTTTGCCAAAAAAACGAGACAAAAAAGCAGAAAATCGTTTTTGCCAGAAAACGATAAAAAAGGAAGATGCACCGGTTTTTACCAAAAACCAATACCAAAAAAAAGGACCGGTTTTACCAGAAACCAAGAACAAAAAGCAAGATGGAACGGTTTTGACCAAAAAACCAATACCAAAAAGGAAAGGACCGGTTTTACCAGAAACCGATACCAAAAAGGAGACACCGATACACTGAGTATCACAGACGATAATCAGAACGAACAGAAAAAAAATAAAAGGTTCAGCAAGCAGACTGAAATTTATTTTCTATTTCGCAAAGATATACTTTTTAGAGCAAAAAGGCTCTGAAAAGAATTGTCTTGAGATTGTTATACCATAAGTATTACAATGCGAAAATAAAAAATAAAGAACAGAAAATATGAAGAACAATTTATTATATTCTGAACCGACAACAAACAGAAAGGAAAAACAGAAAGGAAAGCAACAAGGATATGTAACCGGGATGAGCTAATCTTTGTCCTTAAGACAATTATGCTCCGGCAGTACCCACGGTTTAGCACTTGTCTCCCATGATAACCCAATTACTGCTCGTAATGAGGTACTTGAATTTTCCGAACTCAACGAACTCTTGGTGTTTCAGAATCTCTTCAACTAAAAATGCAAGTGTTTTAAGTGATTTGTGTTGTCTTTTGTCAGTAAAGTGACTTAAACTCTACATTTTGGTGGAACCAATCTGAAGACTCAGCTGTGTGATGGGCAGCTGAGAAGTGTATTCAATTCTGTGCATCAGTAGGGTGGAGTCTACTGAGGCTTCTGTCAGCAGGGTAAAACTCGAACTGAATCGAACTCGAACTTGAAACTGCTCTTGTATTAAAGTCATATGAGCTTAATCGAACTCAAACTCGAACTGAACCTGACTCATATTCTCAGCTCGAATCTGATTTATTGGACTTGGATAATATCCAGATAAACTTTGTCCAAAAAATGGAGAACTTTGTCCAAAAAATATAATACTGCCTCAGGCCCAGAAGGCCCATTCCCCAAAGCCAAAGCCAAGGCCACGGTCAACGGGCACGTGCACGGGCGAGCGGCGGCGGCACGCGCGCGCTTGTTGCTTTTTTAGTAAACACTCAACCCACTAAAACCACTCCGAGTTCTCTCCCTTTCTAAGAAATTATACCAACAACAAAACTTCCACCACTTAAATATTGAGGAAATGTTAGCACATTTCCCAATGTAGGATTAAGAAGTTTGGCTTTTCAACTTCCTTTTCACGCCTTTTCAACTACCCACTTTAAGCCTTAATTTCTCATTCACCCGACATCCGAATTGAATGATTCAAAACCTTATTTTCAACTACGTCTCACGTAGTTTCCAAAGTCATCACAAACTCTTGATAATCTATATAAGAGTTATACCAAAATCGGCTCTCAAAATGGTTACAATAAATGATTCAAAAAATCATTTTAAAATGTTATAAAACATTTTTTTCTTTTATCCTCATATATCTCCAACATTTTTTACTATTACGGATTATCATTGATAATTTACATGGAATCAAGAAACAAGAGAAAGTAGTGACTCGTATCTATTAATGGATCCTACATGACTTTGATCAATGATGAAAAAAACGTATAATACTGAAACATGTACGTACATATGTTAAATTATTGTCCTCACACAATCACGGACCACTAAGCATCGACTACGTACCATCGGATCACAACTGTCGTCATAACACACTTTTACATTATCAACTTAGAATGAAAATCATGATGTAGAAATGCGTTGTAAAACACGAATGATTCAAATGTTGTGATTAATTAATTAGATGGTATCTGCAGAGTGCATTTGCCAAAAAGCTCGTTACTCCAGCCTTCTTGGTTGATAGTTTCCCCTTATGGATCAGATATTTGATTCATGAGGAGGAGGTGGCTACATTTCAGATGGAACGCCTAAGGTAGGGAAATCAATTAAGAACATAGCGGAAATCAAATCTTTTTTATTTACTATCACGGATTATCTTTGATAAATTAAATGGAATCAAGAAACAAGAGAAAGTAGTTGCTTGTATCTGTTAATGGATCTTACACTTTGATCAACGATGAAAAAAAAAAAGTACAGTACTGAAACATGTAATGATTCAATATATATCTAGCAGGTGATTTCTTGAAAGAGAATGGTACATATGTTTAATTTGGGGGGTTTTATTGTCCTCACACAATCACGGACAACGTACCATCGGATCACAACTTTCGTCATAACGTACTTTTACATTATTAACTCAGAATGAAAATCATGATGTAGAAGTGCGTTGTAACACACGAATGATTCAAATGTTGTGATTAATTAATTAGATGGTATCTGCAGAGTGCATTTGACGACGATACCATAGAAACATTTGCCTGGGCAGTTGTAGTCCTCCCCTTGAGGATCAGCATCACAAGTGATCCGATTGCAAAACTTTTCATCATGAAGTTTTCGAGATTCATACATTAATTTTCTTGAAGATATCGTCGAGTTTTCATCTTGTTCCTTCGTTGTTTCAAGCTACCACAGCAGAACATTTAGCTACACCACAAACAACCCAACTGACAAGTATCGACCGAAGATCTTAGATCACATAATTGTGCATTGCAATCCGCTTCAGTAACAAGTGTTCGTGGGTTAAACTCTAATTTCCTTGAGAGGGATTTTTCACAAGTGGCTTTTGCTGCAAGGTATAAAGAAAAAAACAAACAAAAAAAAGTTCATTTATTGTAATATGGAAAATTTGTTGGCACATGTAAATAAAATGATGTTAAAAGTTCATGTAGGCAGCATCAAAAATAAATATATCATTGTTTTTGTTTTGAAGGAAATATATCGTTGTTGAACGAGACCATTGTGGTTGCTCATAGCCTTGTTGTTGGCTTCGCCCTTCATTGATTATTATTTGATTTATATTAATCATTAATGAATCGTATACTTTGACTAACAGTGAACAAAGATATGCACATAGTTGAAATATTTCACTTCTTGTTGAATTACTATATGTCCAAAAAGTTTAAGTTGTTGGGTGATAGATAATTAACATCTTAAACATTTCAAAACGCTCTCTCAAGTTTGAGCCTATAACTATAATGGCACACTAAGACATATAAAAGGCACATAAGGGCAGATAATTACAATCTTAAACACTTCAACACGCGCAAACATGCCACACAAAGGCATAAAGTGTCTGCATAAATCGCTGCATAAGGTGGGTGTCAATCGTTGCATAATGTGTCATTGCATAAATCGATGCATAAGGTGTCACTGCATCGTATTGTCACTGCATCGCATCGATTTTATTAAAGAAAATTTCAATTTTAAGAATTAAGTCGGAAAAATATTAAATGAAGCCTACAATTCTTTCAAAGAAAAATGAATTCTTCATGAGTCGAGCCGAACTTTGTCAACTATTAAACTTGTCGAGCCGAGTTTTATCGACTGTTAAACGAATCAACCCGAGTTTTATTGAGTATTGAACGAGTCGATTTGAACTGTTAGAATCAAGCGCTTACTGTTCTACTAAAGCCAATTGGTTGTAGTAAATGTGCTACTATATTTCTGTATACATTCAAGAGTTTGGGAATCTCTCCCAACACCCTCCTCAAGTTGCACAAGTTTTATTGAAGAGTGTGGGCAATCTCTCCGAACACCCCCCTCAAGTGTGGCAATCTGCCCCAACACTTGCACAATTTTTTATTCAATAATGTTCAAAAATACGACTTGCACGACTTTCACTCAGAGAAAATTGTTCACGTGGCTGCTTTGCTCTAAAACAAACATCACAACCATCCTTATTTAAATTATTAGAAATAATAGTATTTGGAATATGTCTAAGAACCTTTTCTGACAGGTGCCCCAAAGCCGGTGCCACAACTCCATAGACTCCTTTTATGTCAACAGCCAAGACCTGTTCTTCTGGAACTCCGCAGAAAAAGAAAAGTCCATCACTACGTTCACCGGTCCAATCAACGTCCTCGTCACTTGGTCCTGCATAACACATAATGAAGAAGATAGTTGAATGCGACAATCATATTCTTCGAAAAATTGAGTGACAGAAAGCAAATTGCAAGTCAAATTCGGAACATATAACACATTTTCCAATTTTAAATATCCGGGTAACATCACAGTGCCCTTATGCGATGCAATAGAGGTACTTCCAACCGGTAGGCCAACAGGACATTTATCAATTTCTCGAACATCCATCAACAAATTTCTACACCCAGTTACATGATGCATCGCTTTTGTATCGATAATCCACGATGACTGAGCTAATAGTCGATCTCTCGATTTGAGAAAATCAACGACACTTTTCCATTGGTCTGGACTAATATCGGTTAGAGCATCCGATCATGACTTTGAGTCGAGCTCAACCCATATTCATGCAGCAAACTCGCCATTGCTCCTTCCTCGTTCACTCTCGCAGCAGTTTGGTTTCGGGTTGATTCAGAGAAATTGAACCGTCCAAAAACTATTTCCACTGTTCATAATTTAGAGAATCAATAGACGAACATGCCCTCAAAATTTCGTCATGATCGGAGTCCGTTTCAATTTCCGATCATCGTCAAAATATTTTTCTAAAACAAATTGCCTTGATTCGGTCTCGGGGGATTTCGAAATAGAACCTTCCAAACGGAAATTCCACCGTTTAGATTGTTTAAGAAATAATTTCGAACAACTCCGCAAAATTTCGTCACGATCGAAGTCCGTTTCAAAGTCCGATCGTAATAAAAAATATTCTGCTGAAACAAATTGCAGTTGGTCGGTCACGGACGATTTCAAAGAAATTCAACCCTGCCAAAAAAAAATTACACCATTCAGATTATAAAGGAAACAATCTCGAAAAACTTCTCAAAAGTTTATCACGATAGGAGTTCTTTTTAATGTCCGATCATCACCGGTAAGTTTCTGCAGAAATTTTTCTATCCAGCGAATTTTTTTTCACAATTGGTGGTAGTAAATGTGCCACTATATCTGTCTCAACACTTGCACAATTTTTATTCAAGAGTGTGGCATATCTAAATGTGCTACTACATTTCTTTATACATTCAAGACTGCGCGAATCTTTCACAACACCCCCCTCAAGTGTGGGCAATCTGTCCCAACACTTGCACAATTTTTATTCAAGAGTGTGGGCAATCTCTCCCTACACCCCCTCAAGTATGGGCAATATCTCCCAACAATTGCACAATTTTTATTCAAGAGTGTGGGCAATCTCTCACAACACCCCTTATTCAAGAGTGTGGGCAATATGTCCCAACACTTGCACAATTTTTAAATAATGTTTTGTTCCAACCAGGGTTCGATCTCGTGGCCCGTGGCTCTGATACCATGTTAAGATCAAGCGCTTGCCATTGTATTAAAATCAATTGGTGATAGTAAAGGTGCTATTATATTTCCTTACACATTCAAGAGTGTGGGAACAAAACATTATTCAAAAATTGTGCAAGTGTTGGAATAGATTGCCCACGCTTGAGGGGACTGTTGGGAGAGATTTCCCACACTCTTGAATAAAAATTGTACAAGTGTTGGGACAAATTGTCCATACTTGAAGGGGTGTTGAGGGAGATTCTCACACTCTAGAATGTATAAATAAATATAGTAGCACATTTACAACACCAATTGGTTGCGCTTGATCCTAACATGAACTTTTATATTCATAACTCGATCGGCATCGAGTTGGTTTTTTCTAGTCGAGACAAGCTTGAGCCTTAGGGAGTAACGACTCGGTTTGGCTCGACTCGGTTAAACCCTTATTAACTCGATTCATGTCATTGAGGACGGTGTACGTTGGATATACAGAAACCCGAATCCGGATCCGATCCATAATTGGATCGCCAGATTTGATTCACAGCACCAATCGAGACGCTCGATCATGCACAGTGGAAGCTATGAATTAAAATCACATGCAATTTCACCACGATTTAATTCACATAATAATTTAATTAACTACAAGAAAGTTGAATATTTACCCAACAGAAGAAGGAGCCACAATTGACAAAAGAGAAGCCGCAATCTTCCGGATTGTATCTCCAAGCGACGACTGGTGGACGTCGATCCTCGTAGTAAAACCTCCTCGAATATGCTAATGGCTAGAACAAGAAACTAATTTTTCTTTTCCTTTTAGATGAGTGTGGAGCCAATTTAATATGTTATTGTGTTGGGAATTACGACACCATAAATCCGAAACTGAACACTATCGATTATAGATATAACTTATTCTCAGAAAGTTGAGTCAATAAGTGTCCATTGATATAATCATTACATACAGACTAACCATCCATAGACTATCCGTAACGAAGCGGGATTATTTCCGTAAACCTTCTTCACTATATCTTATCATTATTTACCATTAACCCACTAGTGATCAATTAGTTCATAACCAATATGAACTCGGCCGATCAATCAGTTTCTAGGATCAACAAATTAGGGGATTCTCTTTCTACTTCCCGCAGGAAGGAATAGATTCCATATTTGTGAGACACACACTCCACACTCATTCTAGAATAGTGCCAACATGAAAGTGATTCAGACCGCGCATCTTAGCAATCATTAACGAACACATCAAACCCTATCTTGAAACAAGCAGGCGTCTGTAATCACTTCAGGATTAAGTTAATCCATATACGATCATCTTTTGATTTAATAAGATTTCTGAATCACAGAATTATATGAGAAATGCAGATTAAATAGGTCCAGTCCTATATGAATACATCATATATAAATGCCCCACTTAGATAACCAATATCGACGGTCCATAAAGTGTTCTGGGCGCATTAATGGTGGTTTAATCAATAGACCTCATACTTTGATTATGTTCACCACGGACTTACAGTTCAAGTGTATCACAATAAACTTAATCCTCACATGTGGCACACACTAAGTTATATGCCTACATATGATACAACTTGGGGTTTTCAGCAGTGTATTACTTACAAGCACGAAGCAAGTAATAAGATGAGAATAAATCTGTCATTTATTAATTATAAAAACAATTACATAAATTGTCTTTCGGGTGCTACTTCCAACAATCTCCCACTTGCCCATATAGACAAGCAACAATTGTCTTTAGGGCACTACATCCAACAATCTCCCACTTGCCCGTAAAGACAAGCAACAATTGTTTTTAGAGCACACCACACCCTTATTCTATCCACAACATTCTCCCACTTGCTCTAATGCAAATGAGACATACCTCTCAATTCCATACCCACCAAGCATTTATTAGGGACATTAGAGGCCACATGACTTGGTAAACTGATCAACTAGGTTGTCGGCTCGAGGTGATCTTTTAGGACCGAAATGTCGCCTCTCTGCTCGGTCTATCTGATCAGGTGGTACTCTCTCTCAATATGCTTTTGACCTCTTATGATTGCGAAGATCATTTGAGTGAGCTACCTCCCAACTGCTTTCACGAAGAAATGGTATCGCCATCGAGACCTAGAATCACTTCCCGGCCCAACAAAGAACTTCTCAAGCCATCACGCCTCTTTAGTCGCTACGAAAGCTACTATGTATTTGACCAAAAGAGTCAAATTGGCGGTCTTTGGATTCTTCTTGAACTATATAGCTCAATCACGATGAGTAAACACTGAGCCTGAGATCGATTAACGATCATTCTTAATCTAACTTAAAGTCAAAATTAGTGTAATAAATACTCAGGTGTGCACCCAAATATACAAGCATATAATTCCTCGTTCTTTAAAGGTGCTTGAGGATGCATTATACTGCTATCCATTGCTCGAATATGAGATTTGACTTTATAATATGACTTTCTCTATCCAAAAGAGAATCTATCTCATTTTCTCTATATCCGAAGATTTAAGAGAATTATTCCATGAGGGGTTGGGTAGCAAACCTCTCGTTGAATATTGCATACAAAAATGCATCATCATCTTAACCAATAAGATGGATGGGACTCTGCCATAACTTGTTCTCATGAATTCAACCGAATCGATTTCTAAGAATATAGTCTACTTCTCTAAATTAGAGAAGCATGGCACGTCAGTTCCTGACTTCAGATAATACACTCACGTTGTTTTCAACTGTTGCAGTGTTACATTTTTCATTAACACTAATATTCACTACTTTACCAATATTGATATCCTAGTCTACAAAAGACTCATCCAATATTCTGGTCAAGCCCACATATTTTAAACATGTGGCTTTTAACGACCTAGAGGTTTGCTTTAAACCACCGATGGATATAAGCATAGGCAGTCAATCTGTCACTGGCTTTAAGATAAAACCCTTCCATTCCGAATGAATCTAAGCTCCATTGTAAGGCAAGAAAGTTTCAGGGCATCACCAATGTTAATCTTTCTGCTTTCCATGGAGTCAAGCAAGGTTGAGTGGTGAGAAAGTTTCAGGGCATCACCCCTATTGAACTATCTACTTCTCAGGGAATTGCCCCTAGACCACTTGGCTTTGCTTAGAAAGATAAACTTTCTCATTCATTCGACTCATTTTCACATAGATCCAATTACTCCCACTGGGCTTGAGACACTCAAGTGGTTTTACAAGATTGTGAACAGAACTGGAGTACCAAAACTCCATTTACAGGTTTATGGCTTTAAACCAACCTTCTTTTATCAGAATCCTATACAGTCTTTCCAAAAGACCATAGGTTATCAATCACCCCCAGCAGACTGTAAAGTCTACATAATCACAGCAAGTCAATGGATAAACCATACTCCCACTGTATTTGGGTGGATTGACATTCTGCTTTGGTTCAGTAGTATTTATCAGCGTAACCCCCAACAACCAATGTTGGATGTGGTCTGATTAAATCAGATAGTAACTCCTTGAGTAACTTTACTTCAAGGTCCAAGGTTGTTATTTTAACATTCTTTCAGAAAGGCTGTGACAGTTCAACAGTCATTATCCAATCATAGGAATCTTATAACCAACCATTACTCATTGCATTAAGATATTTCACGAACGGTAACCATCTGAACGTGTATGTAAAATCTCCGGTCCTACCTTCAAGCACAAGTGCTAAATGCCTCTATTTGCGGGAGTGGAGTAAACGTACTTCACTCATTATCCACAAATTCATAGGCATCGTCTAGGTAGACTTCTCGGTATTACATATTATAATGTAAACCGTTATTTCACAACCAATATCTTAATTGAGTTAATCAGTGTAATGTAGCATATTAATAACTAGGGGTAATGAGGGAGAAGGACAAAAATATTTCATCAATTAAGTAGAAGGACAGTCTTTTGAAACTTTTGCATAAAGGACAAAACTATTTATCCACTATCGAAATTCACTTGTGTTCAAATTCTTCATTTAAAATTCATGCCGAAATTCATCGTCGAAATTCACTAATTTTCAAAATTCATTGTCGGGATTCACCGATTTTGGGATTCATTGTCAAAATTCACCGTTTAAATTCACCGATTTGGGATTCACTAGGAGATTCACCGATTTTCGGATTCACTGTTTGTCCTTCTCGCTATAAAATTATGCGCTTGTCCTTCTCCCTATAAAAAATATGTAGTTGTCCTGTTGCTTAATAATATTTCAGATTGTGTCCTTATCCCTAATTTCCCATAAAAACTATACAAGGCAATACATAGTTTATCCTTTCAGTGAAATCATTTCACTCGGAGGTAGGCCGAGCATCAGTGCCAAATACTATGCTATAGCCTATATCTGAGCATGGAATACTCGCTTCTCTGGTAAAATTAAAGATTCCTTAAGATATTCAGATAAACTAATCGGTGTTTCGAGCAGCTGTTAACGGTGATTTTTACGATATATATGATATTATTTCGTAGCAATTTCCTTCGTGTTTTATTACTTTTTATAGAAAAGTAAGTGTTTAAAGGATTTATTGAGCAAATGAGTTTTAAAAGTATTTAAGTGCGAATTCGAGCTAATTACGTGGTTTTATTGGTGATTTTTGTATGGTTTTACACTTTGCACTTTTCTATCAACTTGTAGGTGCATTTGCATGGCAATGAATGAGCTTAAAGGATGTCCAACGGAAGATTAAGTGGAGAGAAAGATGCATATTGAAATTGGAGTGAAGATAAGGAAGCTTTGAAGAACTAAACGCGCGTTGATCTCCGTTCAGCCTGGACTGGCGTCCAACTACCTGGACTGGCGTCCAGAAGCATGGACTGGCGTCCACTGGAGCTGCTCAATTCAGAAAAGCATGATTTTTACCCAAACGGGCGTCTAGAAGAGTGGACTGGCGTCCAGGAGGAGCCTTTGGATTCAGGATTGACAGATATTTGGTGAACGAGCATTCATAGGACGGGCGTTTGAGAAGACTCGGCCCGACTCGAAGATTTCAAAGCAGCTGAACGGGCGTCCAGAATCATTGGACGGGCGTCCAGCCGCCGCCATTGCCTAAACCGACTTCAAAATCTATATATAGTCGCGTTTTTCTGAACCCTAAAGACACAATTCGATCCCTGGCCGCCCCAGGCCCCTTTGGGGCAGCTTTTGCTGCGTTTTCCTGCTACCAAGAACACAATTTCTTCTACTTTTTATTTATATTATTTGCATATCAACGATGAATAGAGGCTAAGCAATTTGAACAAGCCTTGTGAAGCCGATCGTGCAGCGTTTTGATTTCGAATCTTGGATGTTTTGTGAGTTTTAATTAAAGTTTGTTTCTTTATTATGTGCTTTATTGATTATGCAATTTATATCGAGAGATGGTTGCTTTGTGATGCTTAACGTTTGATGAAAATCGTTGTTAGACCTAGACCACCGTAGTAAAGATGGGATTTTTAACCTATAAGTAACGAGAGTTGATTAGGTTGAATATCTAGGTTGCTAGATTGAGAAATCTTACACCTTTGTTATGGAAGCGTTAATCTTTAAGATCGAAAGATGAAAGATTAATAGGCGAATTATCTACGAGAGTAGGAATTCATACCTTTGATAGGTGAACCACATATTTATTGAATCTTCACTAAACGATCTACGGTAGAAATTGAGAGTTGCGAGATAGGTGGATCATTGCTTGTTCCTCGTTAAATTAATTGAAAGAATCATTGTGCCTTGTTTTTCGTTGCTAGCTTAGAATTTTATTTTCGTTTTAGTTTATAGAATAGAATTAGTTATTTTAGGTTCGTAATCATATTTCCTGGCGTTGGATTGACAATCCTCTGTCCAGTTTACTTTTCGTTTTGTTATTTTAGGTTTTAATAATAATAGTATCAATCTTAGGAAAATTAATGAACTAGATACCCCGATTCCCTGAGATCGACTCCGGTATTAATCGCTATACTACGATCCCTACACTTGGGGAATACCGGATTTATAAATTTATTACTTGTTATTTTCCATTGATAAAATCCGTGACAGCAGCTATCAGACAAATTGTCCACTACTCAAAAGCTCCTACTACCTCGTACCTTCATAAGACCTCGAAGGTCAATATGAACAAGCTATGATACTTCTTTAGCTCTATTACCCTTTCCTAATTGAAAGGCTACTTAGTCATTTTTCCTTTGAGATAGTGTTCTTAGACTGGGAGATAGGAATCACCCTTAGCCAGTCCTAAGATCTTATCTTTAGGATATATGCACTAATCAATAGATGCTGAAGAATCGTTTATCTAAATACGGAAACCATTTGTCTTAATAGTTTTTGATGTGTTACATATACCTTTTTCAGCATTACTTAGTGGTTCTGACTTTATCACACAAAAGTCTGAGTCTCAGAATCGTATACAAATATCATATTCACTTTCTTTAAGGAAACTATATTATTGATTTGAAAGTGAATCCATTCATTCCAACGAATCTGAGAACATAAATTATATTTCTGCGATATTCAAGGATTAAAATCCGAAATTTGTTTCCTTATATCCCTTCCACTATCTTAGCTGAAATAACTGACCATTGTCTACTCTTCATCTACATTGTTCTTACAAAAGAACTTAGCTTTCAGGTCAAATTACCCGGTTAAGAAAGTCTCTAAGGATTCATAGGTTAGTGATCCGAATCACTTTCCTTACACTTTCTTTTATTAATATTTCGGTTTAGCCTTTAACTTGTTTAGATTTAGATGACTTATACTTGTAGACATTTATCTTCCCATTATTGGATTTCTTTAAAGGAAATTGCCGTGAACTTGTAGTTCATTTGAGTAGACACTACTTGTGAACTGTGGGATGTCTAGTGAGATTGATACCAAATCATTCTCGTCATCTTTGAACTAATTTTGTTTGTCTCTCATTCGACACGAGTGACAGCAGTGACATACTTGTGAATGTCACTTAAGTTTGAAGGCTCAAGAGGAGAATCCTCTACCAAAAATTAATTGCATTCACGATTAATGAGTTCAACATTCTTGTTACTTTTCCACTTACACGAAGTCATCATCAGTCAATTTTTCATTTTCTTAGCAGTTTAGTTACCTTGAGATGATATGCAGTTGTAAAAGTAAATTATGACAGAAAAATAAATCAAATCATACACCACAACAAATAATGATTTTAGGAATTATAAACGTGATGTCATGCATGCAGCTTTTCCTACCATTCCATGGATTTAATCTCATACCTCAGTGCCGCCGACGGGTAGGTCAAAGAGGTGACGATTAAGTTGGAACAATCTCTCTCAACAATTAACTGAGAATCAGACATCCCGATTTAATTGTTGATTATCTTCCTTTTTCAGCCAAGATATTTCCGAAAATACCATTTTAGAGTGTGACATACTGTTTCAGATTTTTAAGTAGACCCCGTGTATGCCGCCGAAGGGTAGGCCAGTGACCCGATGAGTACTCAAAATCCTATCCATTTGGAAACCAAGCCTTGAATTTTGATTTCGGTGAAGGCCATCCGAAGGGGGCCGAAATCAAAGCGGCACGAGGCGTCACCATTCCCTCACGGTGCTTGTGTCAACAGTAGAGGCCGAGGGGTCGGTTGTCACCTTCCCTGCTCCCACTCGTTATTTTGAAAATAAGTAGTCTCATTAGGATTTCAGAATTTCTTCACAATCCAAAAAACAATAAATCATGAATATTTAAGTTAATCCTCCCACTAGTTCATCGGTTTCAAATACCGTCTAACTAGTGTCACTATATTCATGATTTTCCAATTTCTCGATTTTACAAAAATTCCTTTGTAGACACTACACAATAAAAATTCACCAAGAATTTAATAATCCTAATACATTAGGACTTTATGAATTTTCTAATAATTCAGAAATAATAAATCACAAAATTTAAAGCTCCCACTAGTTTATCGGTTCCAAATACCGTTTAACTAGTGACACTATATTCATGATTTTTCAATTTATCGATTATTTAGAAAATCTCTTGTGTAGACACTACACAATTAAATTTCACCAAAGAATTTTATAGTCCTAATAGATAAAAAATTTAGATCTCGGAATTTTTCCAATAATCCAAAAACAATAAAACAAGAAAAGCAATCACCAACTTATCGGTTCCAAATACCGTCTAATTAGTGTCCATCTTTTCATGATTTTCCAAATTTTCGGTTATTAAAATCCTAATTATGTAGACACTACATAATCGAAATTCTCAAAGAATTTTAGATCCCAAAAACAAATTTACCAAGTAAATTTTATTTTTATCACGTGAATTTTATATCCAGATAAAATTCCGTTTGTTCAATTAAATTAATTAATTACTAAAATTAATCCAAACTAATTACGTGTTCTACATGCCTAATTAATGTCAAAATTAATTATCTACATGTATGCATATGCTAGGAGTGAAATTCATGAATATGATACATGACATGGTTATATCACATAAATAATCACATAAGAAAATAAATGTGAAAAATACCCCACTGAGATGGACCATTGGTACCCCTTATCTAATCTATAAATTTAAAATTAAATAAATAAATAAACCTACGTTTAAAGTATTTACTAATCTCTAAGATCCTGCTGCCGCTCTGTATAATAATTTGCAGGTCCATTCCTTTAACAATAGAGCTTCTAGCCGAGTTGGTTAAATGCCTCTTCCCCTACCATGGTAGCGCGGGTTCGAACCCCAGCTGCTCTGAAAATTCCCAAAAATCACATCCATAGGAATGGAACCTGGGTCTTCATGATGCAGAACTCGCGTCTTCACCACTGCGATTCCGTGTTAATTGTAATGATGATCTTCGAAATTATTTAAATACAACAGTGCCGCTGAAAAATAAATAATTCTAATTACTAGGAAATTAAATTACAACAAATAAATTACATAATTTCTTATAGCTGGGAAAAATTGGGTTTACAATAGATCTAACGGTAAACAATTACCAACCCCAATTCATCCCGTCAACGATAAACATTCAACCACACATATATATAATTAACAAACAAATGATGAAATTTTTATTCATTTCCACTTCTAATTAATTAATTATGCAATCAAAATCGCAAAATCGCTTTAACCTGGCTCTGATACCACATGCTAGATATACAGAAACCCGAATCCCGATCAGATCCATAATTGGATCGTCAGATCTGATTCACAGCACCGATCGAGACGATCGATCGCGCACAGCGGAAGCTACGAATTAAATTCGTATGCGATTTTACCACTATTTAATTCACATAATAAATTAATTAACTACAAGAAAGTTGAAGATTTACCCAACAGAAGAAGGAGCCGCAATCGACAAAAGAGAAGCCGCAGTCTTCCGGATTGTATCTCCAAGTGACTACTGGTAGACGTCGATCCTCGTAGTAAAACCTCCTCGAATATGCTCAAGAAAAACCCTGTTTTTTTCTCCTAATGGCTAGAACAAGAAACTAATTTTTCTTTTCCTTTTAGATGAGTGTGGCGCCAATTTAATATGTTATTGTGTTGAGAAGAACTCTCTTTATATAGGAAATTTACTACTCAAGGGAGAATTATCCTTTTCACAATACAATTACCCTTTTCCATAAGGAAAATATATTTGTCATAAAATAAGAGATAATTCTCATAAAAGAGATAAAATCAATCTCTTATTTTTTCCATTAATTATCTAACAAATAAATAATTAATTAATTACACATGTGACATAATCTAAGAAAATTACTTCTCATAATTTCCTCAACATGTGTGGCACCACTTTGCCATTATAATTAATAGAAGATGTCTTTTCTATTTTACATATTATTTACCAAATAAATAATATTCGCATATTCATTAAATAGACCAACTATTTAATTTATTCTTGAGGTTCTACAAAACGAGACTTCACTCACATGTTAGGAGCCAACCCGGGGATCATGGACCTATAACCAGTAGTTATAATAAATTGAATAAAATATTCATCGAACAAAATATTTCTACTCAACTTATTAATTCCGGAATTACGCCACCATAAATCTGAAACTGAACTCTATCGATTATAGATATAACTTATTCTCAGAAATTCGAGTCAATAAGTGTCCATTGATATAATCATTACATACAGACTAACCCTCCATAGACTATCCGTAATGAAACGGGATTATTTCGGTAAACCTTCTACATTGTATCTTATCCTTATTTACCATTAACCCACTAGTGATCAATTAGTTCATAACCAATATGAACTCGGCCGATCGATCAGTTTCTAGGATCAACAAATAAGGGGATTGTCTTTCTACTTCCCGCAGGAAGGAATGAATTACATATCTGTGAGACACACACTCCTCACTCATTCCAGAATAGTGCCAACGTGAAAGTGATTCGGACTGCGCCTCTTTGAAATCCTTAACGAACACTTCAAACCCTATCTTGAAACAAGAAGTCGCCTGTAATCACTTTAGGATTAAGGTTAATCCATATACGATCATCTTGTGATTTAATAAGATTTCTCAATCACAGAATTATATGAGAAATGCAGATTAAATCGGTTTAGCCTTATATGACTACATCATATATAAATGCCCCACTTAGATAACCAATATCGACGGTCCGGATAAGACGGTCACACCATAAAGTGTTCTGTGCGCATTAATGGTGGTTTAATCAACAGACCCCATACTTTGATTAAGTTCACCATAGACTTACAGTTCAAGTGTATCACTATAAACTTAATCCTCAAATGTGACACACACTAAGTTATTTGGCTACATATGATACAATTTGGGGTTTTCAGTAGTGTATACTTACAAGCATGAAGCCAGTAATAAGATGAATAAATCTGTCATTTATTAATTATAAAAACAATTACATAAATTGTCTTTCGGGCGCTACTTCCAACAATCTCCCACTTGCCCGTATTGACAAGCAATAATTGTCTTTCGGACACTACATCCAACAGACGGAAAAATATGAAATGTGGTGAAAGAATTAAGATGATCAGAGTTTATACCAAAAGATATGTCGTTTGAAAGTTGAGTAAAAGACAAAAAAAAAAAAATTTATTTTTAGTTTGGCACATCTAGGGTTTTTTTTTTTTTTTTCTTCCCAAAAAAAATGCTTACACGGTGTTTCAAAATAGAAGAAGAAGAACAGAGTTACGCATTTGTTTTTATTTTTTTATGTTTTTCATTAATTGAGGGTAGTTTTGTCCGTCTACTAATTTTTTGTTTTTATAAACATTGAAAAACTAAGTGTGTCATATTTACCTAATTAAGTCAATTATGTGTCTTTTTGGCCATTTACCCCTAAAAAGAATTCAAAAAGTTAAAATTTTCTTCAATTTGTGAGTATTCAAAATCTTCAAAGGATGGCTCCATGGTTGCTCTCTAGAACCTTTCAAAGTCTTCAAATATGATAATGGAATGAGTTTTTATAAAGATAAAGAAAAAAAATCAAACTTTGTAAGAATGGAGGATTCAAACTTTATTTATTTATTTATTTTGCATGGAGGAATAAAATGCGATGTGACTAGTAATTTGAAAGTAAGTTTTCAAATTGTGATGACTAGATTAAAACAACTAAATATTTTGAACTGATTTAAATAAGATTTTTTATGCATTAAAAATAAAAACCGGATAGATTGTACCCACCCAAGCCATGAGATGAGATAGTTCCGTCCAGCGTGTATCTATTGAAACAAAAGGCTCTCGTAGATATATGAAATTGCCGATGATAAAACTAATAATACTAATGATAATAGCATGAAATTGTCAATCGAATGGTTGTTTATTTATTTATACATAAATACAATAAAATAAAGATGTTTATATACGTACGTATGTACGTTTTGTGTGGATGTATTCATGTATTACAATATGGAGTTTGGAAAAATATAATAACCTGCAAACTGATTAAATTATTTAGTTGCATACATTTTTATAAGAGGGAACGAGGGAAAAGTTTAACTTTTGACCCAAAATAAATAAGGAAAAATTAGTGTATAGTCCACTTTTTTCCTCTTAATTAAGTGCTAATCCAGCTTCCATTTTTTAGTTGCATTAAGGACAAATAAATTCCACCGGATTTAATATACCCTTATTCATCTATTACACTGGATCTAATTTGCATTCCTTCACAAATTTTCCTTCTTCTTATTTCCGACGGGTGGGTTTTATATTACTACGTGAAAATCGAAGAATGAAGATTCGGGCGGCTTGGTGGTGCTCGATCGAGAGCAAGCAGCAACGCCATTTGGTTTTCAAAAGCGTAGAAAAGATGGCGGAGTCTTCCGCTTGAAAGAGATCGAATTGGGCGCGCCTCGATGAAGACCCGACCCCGCTTCCATGAAGCTCTTATCAAAAGTCGCTAAGAAGTTAAAATAGCTTTCTTCCGGCGAATGCTAGAGAACAACATGACCTTCACAAAAGGTAATACTTACCGTAATGGCATCGCTCATCATAAAAGGTAATACTTACCATCATCATTTGGTAGAAAAATCGGGAAAATCAGAATTCTGTTTGTTTTTCGTCTTCCATAATCATCATCGATTAAGATTATGCTATAAAGTGCAATTGAAACTCTAGAATGATGTTGCAAGTGCCCACAGATGGGTTCGGTTCAAATCATGCTATTTTTAATGAATTATCCACCATTTTGGAGGTTTCAGGTTGCAAAAACCTGCTGTATGCAATATTATGTTGTATACTCTATTAAAAATTGATGATGAATTGATGAAAGTATGTTTTTCCCCTCTTTATATTCCATTTAATGAACTTTGTTTCATAGACTATTTCTTCTGTTTTGCATTCTTTGACCTCTAGTTTGTAATGTAGATTCATGATTTTGAACGAGGAAGTTGTGTGTTTGTAAACATTGCATATACTTCATTTTGGTCCACATTTTTTGTTCTTTCATTTATCTGTTTTCACATGATTGTAGGGGTGCTCACTCTTGTCACTAAGCTTGAGTTGTTATTATCATGAAAGGTTTATAGTTAAATTATATTTTGTAATTTTTTCCACATTTTTGCTGTACATTAATAATATTACATGGATGGAATTCGACAAAATGTGATCTTTCAGCAGAAACAAAAGAGATGGAGATGAGTAAGAAAAATGCATAGCTTCAGAACATCTTTTCTAGAAGCTTTTGTTATCATTTGGAAAATGGGTAGAGCCTAATCCTAGAATGCAAAAAACTATATTCTGCTGATTTCTCTTGTTCCGGAAATGCAAACAAACGACAATGGACACGACAATGACAAATGGACACAACAACAAAGAATGATTGAGTTACTATTTGGATGAATGTGTTGAAAAAGGCGAATCGGATACGTCTTTTGAAGGATTTTTCAAGAATGCAGCTGTTTATGAAGCCAAGAACAAGTGGCCTAATGTGATTGAACCCAAGAACAACAAAAGGCCTAAAAGAAATGATCCTAAAGAAAAAGTAGTATCGAAACATGCTCCGAAAAGAAGTAAATATGAGTGCTTGAACCTGTAAGAAGACATTCGGCTCATATCAAGGACTTAGGGGACATAGACCTTGGAACAAAAAATCGAAAGGAGAGTCATTTTGAGCCTGACATCGATCATCGATATTTATATCGAGCATCGACATCGCTGACATCTGCGATCATCGACATCGACATCAGCGATCATTGTGTACTTTAATGCAATAGATATGCCTAGTTCATAGGCTTACCGTGTGCCTTGGTGTCTTTGAGGTTTTTGATCTACATTGTATCATCATGTAATAGATAGGCCTAGTTCATAGGCTTCATCGAACTTGTAATTCATCACCTTGTGAATTCGGGCATGATAATTTAGTTCTTTGAACTTGAATATCCTTCTTATAATTTGGTGATAGTTGATCGTTTGGACTTGTATTGATCTTCTATGTATTACCTTTTAGTCCGATGTACCTATTGTACTAAATCTATAGTCCGTTGTATTGATCTTCTATGTATTACCTTTTAGTCGATGTACTTTTAGGCTTAATTCAAGTGATTAACTCATCGAACTCGCATGTTATAAACACCACACCTTAATCAAGTTATCTCATTAATGATTCTATCTCTTATGAATTGTATCATATAAACCAATTTAACACGGTGTGTTAGTGTATCCGATTTTGCATTTGGAGAATTATCTTTATCTCGGATAAAGACCTTACAAAGAAATTCAGGTGATTAAATAGCTTTGATGATGGTAAATAGAGACTAAACAAGCATAAATCGCTTTTTTTTTCTTTATTTTTCATGTTAATCGATGTACATATTGTACTAAATCTATAGTTTGTTGTACTTGCTATTAATCTGCTTTGAGTTTGTTAATAGTCTGGTGGAATGTTCTCCTGCATATTCTTGTATAATCGACATCGACATCGATACTACCGACATCGATCATCGATATTTATCGACATCGATCATCGATACTATCGACATCGACATCGATCATTGTGTTAATGTAAATCTTTGCGATTAAATTCGGCTTTCAAATACTACGTCGAAAAGGTATCAAACGCGGTCTCAAAATGAAGATAAAAAAAAATATGAACTTTGGTGAAACTATTTTGATGATCGGTGTTCTAAATCAAAAGTTACGGTCGTTTATAAGAAAAAGCGCTCCGGTTAATACAAATATTTTTTCGTCTTTCAAAATATACGTCGGAAGGGTATCGTATTTGGGCTCAAATTGAAGAGCAAAAAAAAACATGAATTTTGGTGAAAAAATTTCGATGATCGGAGTTGTAAATCAAAAGTTACGGTTGTTTGAAAAAAGAAAAAAAAAAAAAAAAAAAACAAACAGATACAAAACAGGTTCAAAACAGTGTACTAATGTATAATATAGCTAGACTTGCCATAGGTAGTTTTGTCTTCATTGAAAATGTTGTCTTTGCAACTAAAAAAGGAGTGTGTCCTATTTATTTATTTTGTGTCAAAAAAGGACTTTTGCCTCTTTACCTCAATAAATAAACAGGTCATATTTATTTTTTTTAGTTGCAAAAACAATAAAAAATATTCAGACGGATAAAATTACCCTCTTTGGTACGCGCTGGAGCATGGATATCTACGTTTGGTTTTTTTTTTTTTTTTTTCTAGCATTTGGTACGCATTTGCTTCATCCTCTTTTTGTTTTTTTCTTTCAAACAACCGTAATTTTTTATTTAGAATTCTGATCATCAAATATTTTCACCAAAATTCATATTTTTTTTGCTCCTTATTTTGAAATCTCATACAATATCCTTCCGACGTAAATTTTGAAAACCGAAAAAATATTTGCATTAATCAGAGCATTTTTTTTATAAACCACTATAACTCTTGATTTAAAACACTGATTATCAAAATTCTTTCGCAAAAGTTTATATTTTATTTCTCTTCATTTTGAGATCTCATACGATACCCTTGAGACATAGTTTTGAAAGCTGAATTTAATCGCAACGTTTACACTAACACAATATCAATATCACAGTCACAGTATCAGTATCACATTAACATGTTTTATTAACAAACACAATGACACCATTACCATTAATAGTATGCGATTAGCCAAAAATCATGGACTCGGCAAGCTTTACAACAACACCGACAACCTATATTCATTTATGGATTAAAACTGAAACAAACCGTAAATAAAAGTCATTTGGACAATAATGTAATCACATTAACACCCAAAAAACTTATGTATATTGAAATAACACATTTAATCATAATGGAAAAAAAATTTACAACATATATGATAAAAAAAACTTTAACATCAACATATATGATAATTAGGTTAAATCGAGGAAAGGAATATCTAAGTAACTAAAAATCTCGACAATGTCGATTGTGACCATCATCTTCTTCTCCAACTCTACACCAAATGGTTTAACATTTTCTCAATAAAGTCAACCTCTACACCAAATGATTTAATATTTGTACCCTGTCTCAATTCACACATCATTACCAATGAGCATTAGCCTATTTTTGGAACATTAGCTCGTAGATCTCTGCCTTCGGTTTCAATGCGTCGACCTCAGTACCATAACACAATAACAGTATCAGGATCACAGTAACAGTATCACAGTGTCAGTATCACAACAATAACTGTGTCACAGTAACAATATCACAGTAATAGTATCACAGTATCGCATTCAAACACAAGAACACACTAACACTATCATATTCAAACCTTTTTATATCCTATGGTGTATGATACAAAATTGAACAATAATGGGGGTAATTTAGTCCAGGCAATCATGAAACAAATGTGAACTTAATTAGACAAAGTCGAAGATTACAAAAGCCATATCTAGATAGAAGCAATATTTTGCTGAATCGCGGTATTTATAGCATTAGCAACAGCCATTTACAGCAAGCTACCGGGTGTCTATATCCATCCATCACAGAAAACCCCTCTTCTTCAAGGTGAAATTCCAATCCAGTGTTGCATGTGATTGGGAGAGAAAAAAGAAAAGAAAAGGTTGGCTTATGCCTTCTTTCTGTACATGGTAACACTTTCATTGACTCGAAGGCAATTAAGGCTCAACTACAAACTTCCCCTGTTTAAAAGCATTGTGTAACCATTAATTGACGGTTAATTAGCAAATTCCATCGTTTTAACAAAGTTGAAGTTACATAGCTCTGTTGATAGACTCAATACACCCCGCTGGCAACAACAACAGACTTGAGCTCGGTGGAATCTTGGAATAATTTGATTAGTCTATACACCAGCATCAATAATGAGTGACACTTGCCCGGTTAGTTTTCACACTTGGCATATTTAAGTTAACCTTGTCTATTGTAGGCAAATGGCAAGATAAACATTGCATTCATTCATCCTGTATTTCTAAATAGAGATGAAAAGATCGCAGTCAATGGCTTGATCATATTCTTCAATTGTGTGTAAAAATCTATCTAATCGAAAGTTGCCAAAATGCTCAAAGAAACAGAAATTGCCAATTGCCAAAGAGTATCAAAATAGGTAAAACAGCTATGGCTCTGCAATAGTATATCCAACAAAGCCGCCATTGTTGTTTCAGCTATGGCTCTGTCTCAAAATTGCGTCAAAGTTCCCAAGGAACCATGTTCAGAACGATTGGTCCGTGTTGGGAGGAAGAGAGTACAATACTGGGGGTAATTTAGTGCGAGCAAAATTATTTTGTCCTTATTGTAATTTAAAAAATGGGAAATTAGGGATAAGAACACAATCTGGAATATTTTTAATTAACATGACAGCTACATATTTTTATAGGGAGAATGACAACTGCATAATTTTTATAGCGAGAAGGACAAACAGTGAATCCCGAAAATCAGTGAATCTCCCCAGTGAATCCCGAAATCAGTGAATTTCGACAGTGAATCCCAAAAATCAGTGAATTTCGACAATGAATTTTGAAAATTAGTGAATTTCGACAGTGAATTTCGGCAGTAAATTTAAACAGTGAATTTTGAATACAAGTGAATTTCGACAGTGAATAAATAGTTTTGTCCTTTATGCAAAAGTTTCAAAAGACTGTCCTTCTACTCAATTGATGAAATATTTCTGTCCTTCTCCCTCATTCTCCCTTAAAAAAAAAAAGTATGAATTGAAACTTAATATGTGTCCCAAATATGGATTTAAAACTAATTTTTCCATTTTATAATGATAAGAAATCTGCTTAGGACTCTGTTTCATAATATCGCAATAAAGAATATATCCGATCACTATAAATATTGCTCCAATGTACCACACAAATTGGCACAATTCATTTCTTAAACATATAGATTGAGTTAATATATAAACTTCTATACAATAAACATATATGGCCAAGTTTATGATCCTCTTTTGCTTCATTTTCTATTACGCGGTTCAAGAACTCTGCTGGGGAGGTACACAGTCTATTTTTAATTAGATATGAAATATTTCGATTTAATTTGTATATATATATATATATATATATATATATATATATATATATATATATATATATATTAAAGGATGTGAATATAAAATAATTAGTAAAGAATAACTATTAATGGATTTTTGTTTAACTTGCAGCAAAGGCCACTGAAAATTCCCTCTCACCTGCATCTAGGATATCAAGGAAATTACATGATATTAAATCACTTATTAGTGAAGAGGAATGCAATGCAGAGTTTTGCGATCTAAGTTCTACTGTTGATACTTGCCAATCGGGTTGTTATTGTGGTGTAACGAAATGTTCAGAGTGGTAGGTTCGACTATGATGAACCCGATGATGATGAACCTGATGATGATGATGATGATGATGGATCCTCGACATCGTCTTCGAGAAAATTATTCTATGAATCTCGAAAACTTTATGATGAAGAGTATTGCAATCAATACACTTGTGATGCTAATCCTCAAACGGCGGACAACTGCCCACAATACTGTTTCTGTGGTGCCGTCGTCAAATGCACACATCAATCATTAGGCGGATGACAACATTCCCGCAATACTGTTTCTATGGTGCCGTTGTCAAATGCATACTGACGGACCTATTGATTGACATATTGCTTAATATATGTCTGATCACGATCAATTGAGTCACAATATATATCATAACAAACTTTACTGTTGTACGGGAAAAAAACTTCGGAATGTGTCTTCATTTTGGTACATGTATGACTCTTTATATTTTATGTCTTTGATATTTGTAGAGGGTTCTAGGTAAATGAAAGAACAGTACCCAGAACAATGGGAAATGCATGTAACATTAAGATGTAGCGTGGGAAGAAAAGAAAAGAAAAAAGACACCACACTATATATATGTACTTCCTATATATATACCTGTCATTTGAAGCTAGGAAGTTGAATAAGAAATTCAAATATCCTCTTTCTCAAAAGTATTAATCTCTTCTTTATTTTCTAACATTCACATCATTTATCAATGGTGTAGGACCTATTGTTTAATATAGGTCTTATCATTATCAATGACGTAATAACGTATTATGTTGTGATCCATAGAAAGCCCGCGATTGTAATGATCAAGTACTTTAATTTCTTTTATGTTGTTTCGGTGTTTTATGATTCTAGGAGCACAATAAACATATATACGTATATTTCCTTGCATTGTTGATCCCCTTATGTATCTATTACGATGGAAAATATTGGGTTATGGATAATATTGATATATTTGTGTTTAGAGTAGTAAAGGGTAGTTTGGTATTGGTCTGTGGCACACGCCGATGCAAGGCCAATTCGAGGCCGAAGAAGTCAAACGGTAAGTTGCCACTCCGCCACCACAGCTGCCATGGCACATGCCTGCTTCGATGGTGTAATGGTGACTTAAACTATGCTGCTGAAGTCGGGTATGGAAGCTATGATCTGGTGTTTAGCTGGGGTAGATCAGCATGATTGATCAACCTGCTGAAGTTAAGGCTGCTGGAGTTGAGTCTGCTGTTTTACAGCTAACTTAGAGAACACGTCTGTTGCATGGTTTTCCGTTTTGATGAAGTTATTTCTGGGATTTTTCAGTCATTATCTGGTTTGGCTGTTTAGTCGGTTAGGGTTGGATTCCCAAGGCTATAAATACCGTCTGTATTAATTGTAACTGTGTGTAACTTTCTTGTGATAAGGAAATATCTTCGTTTGCCCGTGGAGTAGTCGGCACATCACCGGAAACCACGTTAAATTTGTGTTCTTCTTGTTTCTGTGTTTGTTTACTTGTTAATTCTTTATCTTACTCACAATCACCATCACTTCTTGATAGATCCGTCATAACAAACTGGTATCAGAGCGTCCAGTTTATCAAGAAATTTGTTTATCTGTTTTAAGCAAGGTAGATTGGCACCAAGGTCATAATTGACGCTAGGAATTGGGATCTACGCAAGCTTTTCTGGTGAGAAAGATGTCTGCTTTAAACGTCAAGGTTGACATGTTTACAGGAAGAAATAGTTTTTGTCTGTGGCAAATCAAGATGCGTGTTTTGTTGAAGCAACAGGGATTATGTGGTCCCTTGCCTAAATCAACAGAAGGAAATGCTGCTGAGAGAGCCAGTCTAGAAGAGAAAGCACATTCAAAAAATATGTTGTGCTTGTCAGATGATATTATCACAGAGGTTGCTGAAGAGGACACAACAGAGAATCTATGGTCCAAGCTTGAGAGTCTGTATATGACAAAGTCTCTAACTAACAAGTTGTTATTGAAACAACGTCAGTTCACCCTAAGGCACTCAGCTAAGGGATCATCTAGATCAGCTGAACACAATATTGCTTGATCTAAGGAATATTGATGTGAAGATTGAAGATGAGGATGCAGCATTTGTTGAATAGGTGTCATACACCCAATCGGGTTGGACCGGATCCGACCGGGTCGGGTCATTTACAGTCTATTTAGTTCATGTAATAACTTTATTATGATTAATAAAAGCACTTTTGTTATTATATATTATTTATCTTCATATTATTGGTTGTACATATTGATGTTGCGTAAAACACCAGGTTTGCGGTAACAGTGCTTATCTTGTGGATATAAGGCTGTGATGGGTGACTTCGACGGTGAGGACACGGTGGTGTTCAAGAACAGTGGTGGCGGATTAAATGTTTATGAATAACAAGTGAATCTGTCGATAAATTGGCAGAGTTTCTGCTTGTAGTATATTATAGCTTAAAGCTTGAGAGATTGATCATCCTTTTCTATTACAATGTGATCCCATATTTATAGGCTAAAAGGTAAGTCGGTTTACTGTTCATTGACAAGACAATGAAAGTTACATAGCTAAGTTAACTACATTATGCATTACAAGTGTCGGCCGGTATCACGATTGGCAGTGTTATATCCATTTGGATTGATAAGGTCGACGGATGAATGAGACGAGAGATAGGCGCAAGTAGTAGCGACCATCGATTATTGATAAGAATGACGAGCAGCGGACTCATTTGTGCCTTGACTGTATGGGTAGAAATCACATTGAGAAGATGGATCTGTCATTGAGCTGGCGGACAAGATCCGGCTTACGGTTGGCGGACGAGTCCGGCTTGCCAGCTAGCGGGTAGAGAGATGGGCGTGGCGGCGCCGAGGAGAGTAAAGCCCATTTTCATATGTTGATGGGCCAAGAGTATAGGCCCAATAGGGATGAACAGGGGCCCCGTTCTGACCCGGGTATATCAATGGCCCCCTACTCTGTGCCTGGCGTGCCCGCCAAGGCGGAGAGTAGAACTCTGAAGAACTTTTGGTGAAGCTCCTTTGTGGTCGCTCGTGACAGAGGTATGCCGATACTGTTCTAGCGGGCTTGAACCAGTGTTGGTGAGAACCACTAGTTATATGCTGTGCATTGCGTGAAACAGCTTAATTGCCGACAACGCTCTCTCGGGCTTAGTCAGGTGATAATACTCCATCAATGATGTTTTGTCAGAATAAGCCACAGCGGGCACTGAGTGATGTTAGCCGCTTGAGTAATGTTGGGAGATAGTTACGAGCTGAGGGCGCTTCTTCTGCGGACAAGTTGAACGGTTGGCAAATATAAACGGATGTATCGGTACACGAAACGTCACATCAGTCACGTGTTCTGACACGGCGGTTGAAGCTGAACCGTCGCTTGCTCTGATTGGCGGAGAAAAAATCGGTAACCGTTCCCACCATCATTACGTTTGAATTTTGAATCCCAAACGTCGTTTCTCTTTTTCCCTCTATAAATAGAGGATTTAACCCCAACTCTTACACTTTCTCTCTTTCATCTCTCGATAATTTTTCCGCAATCAAGAAAAGAAGATCCGGCAATTGCAAGCGAGGTTTCCGGCAAGCGCTATTTTCACCAAGATCAACGCTTTTCTCTCTTTTTTATCAATCAGTATTTAAATTGCACATTCCCTTTGCTCTCTTATCCGATTTTGCCTTGATGTCATCTATTTACGGTTGGAAGATTACAATGCCTTGATCTCGTGCTCTCTGTAATTTATATCGCTTTTCCTTTGATGAATGCCATGAGCCCGATCGTTCATGCCTTCTTGTGATTTCAGCCCTCTTTTCCCGTAAATAACCTTGTATGCATGTACTTTGATTGCGGTTTTTGCCAATGCTAGAGTATTTGTTTTTGCGCTTTTGAATGTGTGAGGTATTAGGGTTTTTAGGTAGTTTTTGTAAAATTGGTTGTGTGTTTGGGGGTTTTTCGGGCTTTTGTTTGTTTAAGGAAGATGGAAGGGCTAGGTGTCGGGTGTGATTGCTTCTCCCGGCCCAATTTCCATGTCCGGGTGATAATCTAATCCACCTTGCCCTTTTTCTTTTCCAGAATGTCATCAGAGCATACTCAATCAGACGAAGAGGCTAGGGCCGCGGCGGGTTATGGATCAGAGGAGGTGAGTATGGAGGACGCTTCCTCTAGCGGCGATGAGGAAGAGTTGGATGAAAATCCCAACCCTGGACCCATTACCATAGAATCTGACCTGGACGTATCCGTTGGTGATGAGGGCGATGCTGAGGTCGAGGTCGAAGATGACGACCAGATGGCACTGAGCGGGCTACTAACCAGAATGGAAAAAGCTATGAATACTGGAGCCGCCAAACGTAGCGGCAAGCTCAAGGAAGCCGTGGAAGCCGTTGATCCATCGGAGAAACCAAGGAAATCTCCAAAGGTCGTTATGTCCAAGAGGAAGGCCGCAACTGTCCCTGAGTCCGTAAAAAGGAAAAGGGCTCCTAGGAAAAGGTCCGATGACGTCGAGAGCGAACTCGCAGAACAAAAACGTGCAGACAGTGATCTTATATCTCGATGGAAAGAATTCAAAGATCGAGAAGATTATACCTCGGCGTTATCGGCATATGATATACCAGCGGACTATCGTTTTGCCAGCATGGGTGCGACCAATGTGTCGTGGGTTTGTGGCCGGGAACATCAAGACTACCTGTGGTTGCACTATGACCATCTCGCGGCCGGGCTTAGACCTCCCTTTGACCCATTTTTTGTTAATTTTATGGAGGAGCTGCTGCGGTGATGCCTGCGACCTTAGCCTTGGTGTTGTTCGCGTGGTCATGTCGTTTATCATAATCGTGAGGTTGAGCGGACGCGAGCCGTCGATGCCAGTGCTCTTATACTTTTATAGTTTCTCCCGGAAAGGCGGGGCCGGTCAAATTCAGCCGCGAAGTAGATCTAGCCATGGGAGGCCCCGCTTATTGTTCGATCTTCCAGACAAGGTAGCGGACTGGGATAAGAGATGTATGAAGGTAGAATCCCGGGTGGGATGGCCGTTTCCGAAGTTGCCGGTGAACTCGGTTAAAACCGAACACTTGGTAAAAATAAAGACTCAGTTTGACGATGACACCTTCATATCCGAGCTAAAAGATGATCAGGCTACACCGCAAAGGTGAACCTCAAGCCCGAGCATTTAAGCTGGAGGTTGTTGTTGGGCGTCGGCCAGCCCTACCTTAGACCAGCCGGACTTTCGGGGCGGTGTTGGCGAACCTTTGGTTGTAGTTGATTCATTGCCGACTCACCCAGATTGGTACGGCGAGTGTCACCATGGCAGGTTTATGCCCTCTCAGTGCGAAAGTTGCGGCGGTTACCCTAACATGCGAGCACCGAGTAGGATTTTTACTTGTTTTGTTTCATAATTTGTTCCCTTGTTGTTTTTGTGATCGCTGATAAACTTTGTTCCCCGCAGATACCATGGACAAATTAGCTCAACGCAGCCAGCTGTCAAAGAAAAAGACTGTCGGCGAGGTGAAGAGGATCTTGAGTGAAGGGATCAAAACATCCCTCCCATGGTCAATTCTGAGACGTCCACGGCGGGAACATCGGAGATAAGGTCGTGAAGTCATCCGGCCCGCTGTAGTAGAGAAAACCGCGGCCAGTAAAACCATGAAGCAGACTACTCTGACGAAGCCACCCGCGGCGGATAAGAAAAAGAGGGCTGCTGTTGAGGAGATCGAGCTCGCGAGGAGATGACAAAGCAGATAGCGGGATGTCCTCTTCATAAAAAGACGTAGCAGATGATCCCGAGGAAAGAGGCCCTTGAAAAGAGTAAAGGCAAATCTGTTGCGAGTCCGCTCTGCGGGCATGAACAAGTGGTGCCTTTACTTTGGAATCCTCTTTGGGCCGAGAGGGGTGTCCGCCGCTGGTTGGACAAAGAGTTTATGCGGCAACATCCTCTCGACCTGCCCATGGCGCGGACAATTTCTAGGGGTATCGCCGACGTGCCTCCCCTGAGGCATTTTAGGTGGGGTATCCCTAGTGATATCCAGTTGGAGATAGGCCGCGGAATAGCGGACAGGGTTGTGATGGCGGACCAGACTGATCCCGCCGTGCCTTTCTTGGGAACATTGATGATTTGTGGGGCTTATACGGCGCCACGGTGAGCATGGTAAACCTCTTTTTCCGCTTTCGTTTTTCATTCTTTTTATTGTCATTCTTCTCAAGTCAATATTGACTCCGCTGTTTACTTTTCTTCCCTTAGGTCGGCACAGGCTTGGCGCAGTTCGTCAATGATTACAGAAACACCATAGCTGAGAGTGCCAGTGTTGCGAAAGAGCTGGCCGAAACCAAGAAATCTCTTGGTGCCGCAAATCTCGTGTCCGCCGGGCTTCGTGGGCGATTAAACGCAGCTGAGGCGGAGAATGAGAAGCTGAGAGCACAGCTTGCTGAAGCTAATAGGATTAACTCTGACCTCGTGGAGCAGGGAAAATCCGTTGATCGAACCATGGAAGAGATGAAGCAGAAAGTGACTGAGGCTCAAGCTCATTGGGAAGCCGAGAAAGCAGTGTGCGCAGATCTGCGTAAATAGTTAGAGGATCTGAGCTCGAGTATCGAGGCGATTGAGGTCGCTAGCAAAGCCGCTGCTGACGATAGCTTTATGATGGGATATGACCAAGGGTTTTATCACATCGCAAGGTGCGTCCTGGCTCATGATGGCGGTACCCCCGACCTCGATGTCTTGGAAGAATGGATTCTTACCCATCCTTTTCTCGATTATCTAAGAGAATTCCATGACCGCATACCTTTCTCCGATGTTGAGCTTGGCGCCACGTTCCAATGTATGATCTGATTGGATGGTTCCTACCATGAATTGAAGCAAATCGAGGGAGCGTGTTCGCTTGGCCACAGAGGCGAGAGAGAGAGCCGCCAAGAAGGCGAGGTCGAGCAGCCTGGTGAGAAGTCGTGAGCCTCTTGAGTCGGAGACCAATGTCGATCGATCTTTGCACCATTCTCTCTGCGAAGAGAATGTCCATAATGAAGAGATGCGCCCGAGGGTTCTTAGATTTACGGCTCTGTTTTGTAAAACATTATTCGTGTTCGCATATGTATAACTCTTTTCCTTTTCCGCACTTTTGTCCGCACATTTGTCTCTCAGTAATAGCTAGTATGTACTTTGTCCAAACTTATAATTTTATTCACAAGTTTGTTTCCTGCCCGTTTTTTATGTATGCTTGCTTTTTGCTCGAATTTATTGTCTAAATTGAGTCCGATGATAATAACATCCGTCCCCCTTGTTTTAGATAAGATTCTAGGTCGATCTTGTGCGGACTCCTGTATGAGATATGCCCCTCTTGAATCTTATCTGAAATAACTTGTTCGCTAGGAATTTGTGGCCGCGTTAAATTTTCCCAAATATTGCCGAAGTTTTGTTGAAAATTCTTCGAGCACAATTCTTTCTTACCCGTGCATACTTGTAATAATTTGCATATAAAAAAGAGAATGTAAAATCGGGCTTTATTAATTTCGACTCATCCCGCTAGATGAGTAAAGATTACAAGAAAAATAAGAAATCCTAACCACTCACGTCAGAAGCGAGAGGATAGCCATATCCCTAGCCGATTTATTACATGTAGTACCTTTTGAGGTTGTCCGCATGCCAAGGTCTATTGAGCTCGTAGCCTTGATGATTTCTGAGGACATAAGTCCCTTTTTTGATCTCTCTCGCGACTTGATAAGGGCCTTCCCAATTTGCTGTTAGCTTCCCTTTATTAGGCTCCATACCCGTGGCCTTTCTGTTTCGAAGAACGAAATCCCCGACTTTAAATGAGTGGTCGCGGATTCGCTTGTCGTGTTGTTGTTTAGCGATTTGCTTGTAGTTCGCTAATCGATGATAAGTCGCTATTCTTTTTTCCTCCACTAGATCCAAGTCGATCTGTCTGTTTAAAAGATTATCCGCTGGGTCATACAATGCGACCCTGATGTTGGGTAGAGCCATTTCAACTGGAGTCATAGCCTCTGATCCATAGGTAAGAGCAAAAGGAGTTTCTCCTGTGGGTGTTTTGATAGTGGTGCGGAGTGCCCAAAGTATATCGGGTAATTCATCAACCCACCCTCCTGCTTTTACTTTGTCGTCCACGCTTTTCTTCAACATTTTGATAATTTGTTTGTTGCCGGCCTCAGCTTGGCCGTTTCCTTGAGGATAAGCTACCGATGACTGCCAGTGTTTGACTTTGAATTCATCGCAAAGATCTGAGAAGTCCTTCCTAAATTGCGGGCCGTGATCCGATACTACGCCGCGGGGCGCCAAAGCGTGAAAAATCGATCGTGTAAGAAGTATCACGCTACTTTTGCGGTTATCTTAACCATAGGTTTTGCCTCAATCCACTTTGTAAAATAATCCACGGCTACTATGATAACTTTGCATCCGCCTCTTCCTGGTGGAAAAGGTCCGATGAGATCGAGTCCCCACATGTCGAAAGGCAAGGTGCGACCACAACGCTTTGTTCGACGAGATGGTATCCGGGATGTCTGCGTGTTTTTGGCACTCCGGACATTCTCTTACCAGCTTTTCTGAATCTTTAAGGATAGTTGGCCAATAATACCCTGCGGTTATGACCTTCTGTGTCAAGGAACGGCTAGCGGGGTGGCCCCCACACACTCCTTGGTGAAGTTCGATAAGGATTGTTTTGCTCTCTTCCTCTCGAACACATCGTAAAAGAGGTCTTGTCGCGGACCTTCTGTAGAGTATTCCATTGTTTATGATATACCTGACCGCTCTTTTCTTAAGTGTGCGAGCTTTGTCCGCCCCATTTGGTAATATACCTGTTTCTATGTAAGCCTGTACCTCATCAATCCAACATGTAATCGGCGCTGGTGTGTCGATTTCCATGATTTGTATTTCCTCTATGGCGGGTATGGCTAGATACTCAATCATTATTGAAGGATCTGCAATCTCTTCTTTGAGTGATAGCTTAGAGAGATAGTCTGCTCGCTCATTGTCCTCTCTTCGAATTCTGATGAACTCGCAATAGTTGAAACCGCTTTTTAATCGTCGAACAATCTCACCATACTTCTCAAGAATACCACAGTGTGTGTCATAGTCCCCTGAGATTTGATTGACGATGAGTTGGGAATCACAAAATACTTCAACATTTTCCACTTTTAATTCTCGGGCAAGTTTGAGCCCGGCTATAACTGCTTCATACTCGGCTTGATTATTGGTGGCCGGAAATTCAAACCTCAAAGCTTTTTCGTTTTCTTCCGTCGTTCTGGGCTCCATCAAGATAACTCCGGCTCCACAACCATTTCGATTAGATGCTCCATCAACATATAAGTGCCAGCACTGATTTGGCTTAACTCTGGCCGCCGCGGGCTCTTGTGATAATGGAGAACTAGGTTGTGGCGAGCTGAAACTTGTCTCTACAATAAAATCCGGTAATGTTTGACCTTTGATAGCTTTTCTTGGTTGATATTGTATGTCGAATTCAGTAATTTCTATAGCCCATCTGAGGAGTCGGCCTGAAAGGTCCGGTTTATGAAGTATTTGGCGAATTGGACTATCCGTTAAGACAATAATTGTATGTGAAGTAAAGTAAGCCCTGAGTTTGCGGGCAGCAATGACAAGCGAGTAGGCTAATTTTTCAATATTAAAATAGCGACTCTCCACCGGACTGAGAGCCTTGCTAACATAATAGACGGGATTTTGGAGGGTTCCGGCCTCCTTGACAAGAACGGCGGCAACAGCCCGGTCTGAAGCCGCTAAGTACAAAAACAAAACATCTCCCTCTACGGGGCTAACCAAAAGAGGTGGTTTTCCTAGATATTTCTTCAGAGCTTGGAATGCATGCGAACAATCCGCGTTCCATGAGAAAGTTTTATTGCCTCTGAGAATCTTGAAGAAAGGAAGACACTTCTCCGCTGATTTTGATATGAACCGACCCAACGCGATGATGCGGCCATTAAGCCTCTGAACTTCTTTGATAGTTGTAGGCTCTTGCATATCGATTAAAGCTTGAATCTTTTCTGGGTTAGCCTCGATGCCACGACGACTAACCATGAACCCCAAAAACTTGCCCGCCTGGACACCAAAAGTACATTTGGCCGGATTGAGCTTCATCGAGTGTTTTCTGACATTGTTGAAAGTTTCTTGAAGGTCAGCGGCGTGACCGTCCCCAGCGGACTTAACAACCATGTCGTCTATATAAGCTTCCATATTTCTGCCTATCTGTGAACTGAAGATGTTAAGGCCATATTTATATGATTATTAAGGGTTTATTTCATTATTATTTTCCCCACATTTGCATAATTTACATGAGAATTAAGGGTTTAAGTGTAATTATTTAATAAAGATGATTTTAAGAGGGTTGAATGCAAAATTGATGATTTTAAGTGTTGATTTAATGGAATTATTATTATTTGGATTTTATTACATTTTTGCATTGTTTATTTATCATGTAGGTGTTGATTTTCGTGCATATAAAGAGGATAAATGAAGCTCAAGTCGAATTATAAGAGATAGAGTTGGAATTGGCTTGAAGAAATTGGATAAAGATGATGAAATCCGACCTCAAAGATCTTGGGCGGCGTTAAGTGCGGCGTCCATTCCAGACGGGCGTTTGATAAAGTGAACGAGCGTCCGGAATTGTGTTTTACATTCAGAGAGTTCAGACGGAGGATGGACGAGCGTTTACTCAGCGTCCAGGCATTCTGGACGGGCGTCCATAAGACCAGACGAGCGTCCGTTGCCGACTTAACCCTAACCGACTTAGAACTCTATAAATAAAGCGGCAGCCCCAACCCTAATTCATACACCAAATAATTGAGATCGAAAATTCACCAAAAAGCTGCGGCCAGAGAACCCTAATTTCACAGAGATGCAAATCTCCCAACCAACAATCATATCCAACATGATTGTTGGCTAGAAACCTTGCAGTGAGTCGACGGAGGAAGCCCATCATCAACGCAACCAACTAGAGAGTTCGATGCTTTATGTTAGTGAGTTTAATTTATAGTTTTTCATCACTTTGGATTTGTTTTGTATTGATCATGTTTCGTTGGAATTAACGATTTGATGAAACGATTTATCTATATCTATATGCTTGGATCTATGTATGAAAATATATTGGTTTAAGTTTTATTTCGTTCAAGTGATGCAATTATTCGTGTTTTAAGAGATTATGCATGATTAGTTGAGTGAGAGTTTGGAAACAACCTCGTGATTTCGTGTTGATTGCATGTTTAGTTTATTTGAAAAAAGACGAACGAAACCTAGAATTTGATTGAAGATATTTAATTGGATTAGTGAATAAATCACCACTAAAAACTACATCTTAGATCACCATCTAGTTGGGGTTGTTGGTTGATGGGTGGATTCGTTGCCTCATTGTGTTTTCCTTTATTGTTTATTAATCGAATCATTAGTTTAATCTTTAGATTAAGTTTAGTTAAGCTCTAGTTTTATAAACCCTAATTTCTGCAACTTTTACGCAATTTTACTGTTTCGATTCGTAGTTGGACGCTTTCGTCCGCATGATAGCTAACGCCCGTCCATTAAGTTCGATTTTCATTAAGTTCGGTTTTGGACGCTCGTTCACCAAAGTGAACGGCGTCTGGCTTTCTGCTTGCTTATTTTTCAGCTTGTTTTATTTCTCGTTTTGTTTTCAATTCTTAGGTTTAGGTTTTAGTTAGTTTCAGACCTTAGTTTAGTAGTTTAGTTAATAATTGTGGCGTAATCAATAGAATAATTGTCCCTTGATCCGATAAACATTCCACTCCTTAGGGCGACCCGTAAACACCCTATACTACGATCCTTATACTTGGGGTGTTTCGGTTTATAAATTATAAAACTAGTTTTTACCGAACAAGTTTTGGCGCCGTTGCCGGGAATCGTAACGGTTGTCGGATTCTATTTAGGACAATTTTACGAGTCAAAAGGATCGTTTTTAGCACGCAGAGTATTTTGGCCGTAACTTTCGGCTCGAGTGTCCGTTTGGAACGCAGGACCCCAATTCGAAAGCTCGTTCCGGACGCCGACGACGCGGTGAACCGCCGTGAGGCCGTTCAGTCGCGTTTTGAGGTCAAAATCCACTGTTTTCCCTTCCTTTTGGCCCTAGAAGGTTTCAACACGTTTTTTTTTTTTCCGTCTTAGTGTTTTTCTTGTTTTTAAACTTTTCGTAGGTAGGTTCCTTTTCCCAGTTTCTTGTTTTTCTTGTTTTTAAACTTACTATTTTATTTTATTTGATTTTCTTTCAATTATCTTCCTTATTTTTTAGATCTGTTTCCGTAATTATAGATTTGTTTGATTTTGTTTCCATAAGTCTTTTCTCGCTTTTATTTTTTATCTCGTTTTTATTTTCGTAACCTTAGTTTTTAGGTTTTTCGATCGAACAGCGTTCAACAACTTGAACGCCCGTCCACCTCAATTCTGTCTTACAACGCCTTGATTGATGATCAAAACAGCGTTCGATTACGAGCGAACGTCCATTCATCTTGGACGCTTGATTCGATCTCTCAAATCATCACTTCTTTTCTATTTTCTTTTCTTCCTCTAAACCATCTAATCTTTTCTAAACCTATTCTAATCAACCCCAAAGGGTTGATTTCTTCCTTTCCTTTCTTCTTGGTTTATGCAAGCGAGAAGTAAGAAGGACTTCGATCTTTGATCCACGAGCACGAACGATCTATCCTTAGAAGAAGGCTTCTCCACGATTTGGACAAAATGGCGGATCAAGATCCACCAATTCCAAATCGACCCCAAGCTCGATTAAATTTACTCCTTCAGCAGATGCAAGCTCTGCAAAGAACAACGAGAATCGACAAAGTGGCATAACTCAACAACTTCAACAATTTAGACAAAACCCGACTTAATCAAATGAACCGGGACCCCTACACTCCATATCTAAACCAAGATTTTCTCGAGGGCATAGACTATTCGTCCTCCCGACATGGGAGGAGCGAACTTTGATCTAAAGAACGGAGTAGTTGCTCTAGTTCGAATAGCTCTTTCCATGGTAATGCGCTCAAGAAGATCCACACGACTTCTTGTCCACATTCGCATAAATCGTGAAGCAGGCCATTATCCTGGTGTTGATTACGAGATCGTAAAGTTGAAGCTATTTCCTTTTGCTTTAAAAGGTGAAGCAAGCGAGATGGTTTAAATCGTTAGCACATCATTCCCTCCATACATGGAATGATGTCAAAAGAGCCTTCGCTCTTAAGTGGGTTTCACCAGGCAAGATTATGGAAATGAAACGGAAATAGCTACGTTTGAGCGAGATGGAGGATGAGGCTGTTGGCAAAGCTTGGGAGAGATTAAATCGTTGATGAGGAAGTGCCCCAATCACGGATATGACAGACATGAGTTCTTTGGAACTATTTTACTGAGAGGAGTCTCTCAACCTAATAGAGATTATCTTGACTCACACTCATGGATCCTTCTTAGGGAGGTGATGAGATCTTGCTATAGAGTGGCCGAGACCATCGCCAAGAACAATATGTGGTCGACTCTAAGAAGACCAATATTGTTAAGAAAGAAGGTCACGCAAGCAATCACGATACACAAGCTGTTGGTTGCTCGGATGGAATTGATAAGCAAGCGGTTGGCCAATCTTCGATCTGACCTTACGATTCAAATTATCCTGAACCACAGGCAGGAACTGAGATGACGGAAGAAGTAAACTTAATGGATAATCAAAACCAACCCTTCCGAAACTTCAATCAAAGCCAGAACTACTCAGGATTTCAAAGACAAAACTTCAATCAAGCCAAGTTACCCCTGGCCCTTCAAATTCAAATTCTTTCAACTCGAACTATCAAAGGCCGTCAGAACTCCCAAAGGCCCCAAGGTGGCTGGAATCAAACTCGAACAACAATCATACCACCTCATGTGTCCTCAACACAAATTCGATGAGTGGTAGACATGGTGAAGACTCGTCTACTAGTGTTAAAGCAATTGAGAGACAAGTTGGTCAAATGGCGGACCGACAAGCAAGCAGACCTCACGGTAAACTTCCGAGTTATACCGAGAGAAATCGAAAAGTCGATGTGAATGTTTGCACCGCCATTACACCTCGGTGGGAGTATGGGCAAGAAGAGGAGTTGAACGAAGTAACTCGAGAAGTGGTAAGAATTTGGACCCGGCAAGATGTCGGAAGCGAGTAGCCCCTCCCGACGCCATAAGTTCAGGAGGGGGAAATCAGAAACCACATGCCGAAGAAAGCAATGAGGAGGAGCTTAGTGACAATTCTTCGGAAGATGAAAATAATTCTGATGATGAGGAAAGGAAGGAAAGTCAAGGGGCAGTACCCCTGACTAAGAAAAAGGAAGAAAAGTTTGTAAGATGGAAGGATAAGGAGGATGAGGCGATAAAGAATCAAGCTACGAAGAATGATAAAGCCCTTCCCTATCCACCAAAAAGGAAAGAGAAAGCCCTCACTAACGACAAGCAGTATGCTGGAGTGAGGAGGATACTTAGGGACACTAAAGTGAGTATGCCCTTAGCTGAGGTATTGGTGAAATGCCTAAATGTACTAAGTATCTTAAAGAATTGCAGTGGGAGCAAGAGAAAGCTTAGGGGATGGTGAAGAAGTGTTTCGAGAAGATTGCGCAATGGTTTCACAGAAAATTGCTGTTAAGCGAGGTGACCCTGGCAGACCTTCAATCTCCTGTGAGATCGAAGGCCATTTATTCGAAAATGTCTTATGCGACTCAGGGGCCTCCATCAATGTGATGCCATTAAATGTATGCAAGAAGCTCGGGTTAGATAAAAGGATGCGGAACGCCCATTTCTCTTCGGATGGTAGACAAATCTAGTAAATCATGCAGCCGGTTGTGTAGCTAATGTTCTCCTTCAAATTGAACATTTAGTCTTCCCTACCGACCGGGTTATTCTAGACTATCCACGATAAGGAGATGCCTCTAATTCTAGGCCGAACCTTTTTAGACACTTCTAACGCTCTCATCGACTTCACGCAAGGGATGATTACTCTTAGAGTCGGTGACACATCTGTCACCTTCACACGAGGACACATCATCCTGAAAGAGCCGTAATTGATGAAATATCGTTTGTCGAAGCCATATATGAGGACGGAGGAGATGCCTATTATGAAGATGCAATGGAGCTTACGAGAGATAGGTGTTTTTGAAGTCATGGACATTGAGGATCCGTCGATTGCGGACCATCTTCTAATTCATTTCCAGCCGTGGCGTGGCGAGTCATCGTCACTCGCTCATCTTGAGCTTTGTTATTGAGTTAGAAGCATGGAGATGCCAAACAACAAACGATGATTTCAAAGAACTGAGTCAAGGAAGACTTCATCCCTGGTGAAGAAGAAGCTCTGATGGGTAGTTGGGACGAGGTAGAGTTTTGGAGAGAAGCTACTCATTGGGAAGTAGATGATTGGGAGGAGTTAGCAGAAGAGCTTAAAGACGAAGAGTTAAGAAAAATGATCGATCACAAGAAAAAGGAAGCAAGTGTTGACCGGAGGATTCCGATGGATGATTTGATCCAGTACCTTTCTGGGGTTGAGCCTCGGGAAGATGAGGTGTTCTACTGTCAACCACTTCAAGCTCATAAGGAGAAAGGTGGCCCGTTAAAGTCTAGTATTGAGCAACCACTCATCGATTTAGAGCTCAAACCGCTTCGAAACACCTTAAGTATATCTTTCTTAAGGATGGAGATAAATTGCCTTTGATCATTTCTTCGAAACTCGACCAAGAGCAAGAAGCACAGCTGATAGAAGTGCTTAAGAAAAACATCCTCGCGTTCGGTTGGCAAGTGGGTGATATCCGAGGGATCAGCCCAGACATATGCATGCATAAAATCCGAACGGAGGAAGGAGCTAAAAAGGTAAGACAACCTCAGCGAAGGCTGAATCCGCATATGCAAGAGGTTGTCAAGAAGGAGGTTATAAAGTGGCTTGACATGGGAATCATCTACGCAATCGCCGATAGCGAGTGGGTCAGCCCTACTCAAGTTGTGCCAAAGAAGGGCGGTATTACAGTAGAAAAGAATGAAAAAGGGGAGGAAGTTGCCTTGCGTCTCGTGACAGGCTACAGAGTCTGTATAGACTATCGTAGACTGAATGAGGTTACTGCCAAGGACCACTTTCCCCTACCCTTCATTGACCAGCTTATTGAAAGACTGAGTGGTCACAAGTATTATTGTTTTCTCGATGGATACTCTGGTTACTTCCAGATAGCCATCGACCCCAATGACCAAGAGAAGACAACGTTTACGTGTCCATCTGGTACTTTTGCTTTTCGTAGAATGCCATTTGGTCTATGCAATGCACCCGCGACTTTTCAACGGTGTATGTTGGCCATTTTTGATGGACTTGTTGAGAAATGCATGGAGGTCTTCATGGATGACTTCTCAGTCTACGGCGATAGCTTTGATGAAATTTTAAAGAACCTAGATATGGTACTCCAACGTTGTGTTGAGAAGAATCTGGTGCTTAACTGGGAAAAATGCCATTTTCTAGTAGACGAAGGAATCGTTTTGGGACATAAGGTGTCCAATGCTGGTATTCAAGTTGATAAGGCTAAGGTTGAAGCCATTGAAAAGATGACGTACCCTAAGACAGTGAAAGAGGTACGAGGTTTTCTAGGACATGTTGGCTTCTACCGGCGTTTCATTAGAGACTTTTCTACGATTGCCAAGCCTTTATCAAATCTTTTGAAAGATGATGTAGATTTCTTGTTCGACGCGAAGTGCAAGGAAGCTTTCAATTGTCCGAAAGACAAGCTTATCGATGCCCTATTTTAGTTACACCATTGGACCAAGCCTTTCGAGTTGATGTGCGATGCCTCTAATTACGCCGTGAAAGGCGCAGCTTTAGGTCAAAGAGTTGATAAAAGGTTTAGGCCCATTTATTATGCGAGTCGTACCTTGAACCCGGCTCAATGCAATTTATACCACTGGCGAGAAGGAATTCTTAGTTGTTGTTTTTGCCATTGACAAGTTTAGAAGTTATCTTCTAGGTTCTCAAGTGATTGTATGGACAGATCATGCGACTTTACGCTACCTTATGGATAAAGCGGATGCAAAACCAAGGTTACTTAGATGGATTTTAATTCTACAAGAGTTTGACTTTGTGATTAAAGATAAGAAAGGTAGTGAGAATATTGTGGTGATCATTTATCTCGCTTAGTAATGAGGTGCGCGAAAATCACAATGATATAGGCATTGATTTTCCGACCGAGCAATTCTTTGAAGCTTGAAACGGTTAGGCCGTGGTATGCTGACTACGTCAACTATTTAGCGAGTGGTCATTTAGAGGACATGACGTATCAAGGAGAAGAAAAAGTTCTTTTCGATCTTAAATATCTCGTATGGGAAGATCCTTATTTGTTCAGAATCTGTAAAGACGGGTTGCTTCGACGGTGTGTTCCTGAGCATGATCGGTGGGATATTCGAACAATGCCATAAGCGGTCTACCGGAGGTCACTATGGAACACCGAAGACGGTTGCAAAGATTCTTCAAGCTGGATTCTACTGGCCGACTCTGTTTAAAGATGCAGAAGCCTTTTGTAAAGGTTGTGATAGGTGCCAGAGAACTGGACGGCAGAGTAGTAGGATGGAAATGCCACTTAAGCCCATTCTTGAATGCGAAGTTTTCGATGTATGGGGCATAGATTTTATGGGACCCTTTCCATCCTCATGTGGTAATAAGTATATCCTCGTCTGTGTGGATTATGTTTCAAAGTGGGTCGAGGCCATAGCTACTCAAACTAATGATCACAAGGTTGTAAAGAAATTCTTGCAAAAGAATATCTTTACTAGATTCGTCGTCGAGAGCACTCATTAGTGATGAAGGTACTCACTTTTGCAATGCGCCGCTTGACAAGATCCTTGAGAAGTATGGTGTCAAACATAAGATTGGTACACCATATCATCCTCAAACCAAAGTGGCCAAGTCGAAATAAGCAACCAGAGCTTGAAAAGAATTTTGAGAAGACCGTGAACAATAATCGATCTAATTGGAGTCTTAAGTTGGATGACGCGTTGTGGGCTTATCGCACTGCATTTAAAACCCCGATGGGCACGTCACCCTTCCAAATGGTCTATGGCAAAGCCTGTCATTTACCCGTCGAACTTGAGCACAGAGCTTTCTGGGCAATTAAATTCTTAAATTTTGATAGCCAACTCTGTGGGGAGAAAAGGTTGTTCTGATTGAACGAGCTCGATTTAATTCGGACTCAGAGCATACGAGAATGCCAAACTCAAAGCAAGGAGAGAACTAAGATACTCCATGACGCTAAGATCAAGGACCGAGAATTCAAAGTTGGTGACATGGCTTTTACTATAATACTAGACTTCACCTGTTTCGGGTAAACTCAAGTCTAGATGGTCTGGTCCCTTTGAGATTCTCGAAGTTAATCCAAGTGGAGTAATTACTTTGAACGGGTATGGTAATCAAGCTTTTAAGGTGAATGGTCATCGACTTAAGAAATATTTTGGGCAACCAAAGGCAAAGCACGAGATTCTTTATTTCCAAAGCAGAGATGAGAGTACTGGATGTCACGATCTGTGAGGAGATTCCTTCTTATTTCTTTGAGTCAGATGACGATGACGTTCCTATCTCCACCCGTGAGGTACCTTCTGCTGAAACTTCTGATCATACCACTATGTCTATGCCTATCATCCGCAAGAACAAGAAGAAGAGAGTCAGTGTAGTTTGGAGAGAAAAGTTTAATGATCTTATTGCGCACTTGACTTGTTGTTGTGGTGAAAATCATTTCCGCCCCAATACTTCTGATTCTGATACTGAGGTGGCGGTAGTCAAACCGAAGTGGCCCGATCCGGGTTGATCTTTTGAACTCTGTGTCAAGCTATTGACATTAAAAGAGCGCTCCTAGGAGGCAACCTAGTTTTCTTTGTTTGTTTTCTTAGGTTGTTTTGTTTTATTGTGTTAGAAATAATACTTTAGTTGATTTTGTGTTGATGGTTATTCCTCTTACGTTCATTGTAAGTGTTTTGTGTTATGTGTTGCTCATATACCCCGTGTACCCCGAGATTATATGGTATGTCGAGTGTTGCAGATACTTTTGAGCAGGTTTTCGAGTTGCTACTGTCCAGTGTTGTCTATTCGAGTTGTTGCGGTATATTCATGCTCCGGCCTGACCTCTGCCAACTTTCATTCGACAACCCTTTGTTGAAACCAACTAAGTTTTCTTTTCTTTTATTCTCGCACATTGCGGACATAATGTGATTTAAGTGTGGGGGTGCTTGGGTATGTTTTTATGCTATATCCTTTGAAATATGAGTGAAAGTTGAATTTTCTGCGAAATTTTAAATTTTTGTGAGTCTCGTGCATATAATTGGGACTAGATGCTTGCTAGTTGTAGTTTTCTAACGATGATAGTATGTGACTTAGTGAGATAATTATAGCATGTTTTACTTTTATGGAGATAGTTTCGTTTTTTTCACTCACGAAAGCCTTTGATTTTGAAGCATGACTTTTGAATTATATCCTTTCATTATTTTTGATGATTTATCTTAGGAAGGTCAGTATAGTTACACCTTAGTTAGACCGTGTGCTGTGAATATCATAACGTTTGAATGTGATAGGTGAGATGTAACTTATGACTTTGAAAAGTGAATAAATAAAGTGAGTGAGCAATTATTAATAAATACGTTTGTCGGAAGCTGGTTTATGATTTGAGTGCGGTAGGGTATACCTCGTATGTCCTATACCACTATGATGACCAATGGCTCACGACGATCGGTTTTATAGCTACCTTATGATTTGAGTAAGGTAGGGTGTTATCAATGAAACATCCTATTCTACTATGATGGGTAAGAGCTTTATTCGATATCGTCAAATTTGAAAATTTTGAAAAATGATGAGTAAAAATAGAGTGAAGTCTTTGTTATCATGGATCTTATACCCAGTAGAACGCGTGATGATATTTGTAGGGATTATCCTACTGAGTGCGTGGGAAGGCTTAGTGTGAAGCTATTCATTATCTGTACTCTAGGATAGTCATTGGAATTTCTGAGAGGATATTTCTTTGAAAGGTTTGCTAGATTGAGAAGGGCTTGTCACACTTACACCGAATCTATCTCTGTGTTGGTATCATTTGCTATAGTTGTTGTATCTGTGGTTACGTGAGTTAGAGATCTATGTGGATTGCATGGAAGTTGAGCTATAGTTTTGATTGTTTTGTCCGAGGACGTACAAAAAGCTAAGTGTGGGGGTGTTGTTAAGGCCATATTTATATGATTATTAAGGGTTTATTTCATTATTATTTTCCCCACATTTGCATAATTTACATGAGAATTAAGGGTTTAAGTGTAATTATTTAATAAAGATGATTTTAAGAGGGTTGAATGCAAAATTGATGATTTTAAGTGTTGATTTAATGGAATTATTATTATTTGGATTTTATTACATTTTTGCATTGTTTATTTATCATGTAGGTGTTGATTTTCGTGCATATAAAGAGGATAAATGAAGCTCAAGTCGAATTATAAGAGATAGAGTTGGAATTGGCTTGAAGAAATTGGATAAAGATGATGAAATCCGACCTCAAAGATCTTGGACGGCGTTCGTGCGCGTCCATTCCAGGCGGGCGTTTGATAAAGTGAGCAGCGTCGGAATTGTGTTTTACATTCGGAGAGAGTTCAGACGGAGGATGGACGAAGCGTTTACTCAGCGTCCAGGCATTACGGGACGGGCGCCCATAAGACCAGGCAGCGTCCGTTGCCGACTTAACCCTAACCGACTTAGAACTCTATAAATAAAGCGGCAGCCCCAACCCTAATTCATACACCAAATAATTGAGATCGAAAATTCACCAAAAAGCTGCGGCCAGAGAACCCTAATTTCACAGAGATGCAAATCTCCCAACCAACAATCATATCCAACATGATTGTTGGCTAGAAACCTTGCAGTGAGTCGACGGAGGAAGCCCATCATCAACGCAACCAACTAGAGAGTTCGATGCTTTATGTTAGTGAGTTTAATTTATAGTTTTTCATCACTTTGGATGCTGTTTTGTATTGATCATGTTTCGTTGGAATTAACGATTTGATGAAACGATTTATCTATATCTATATGCTTGGATCTATGTATGAAAATATATTGGTTTAAGTTTTATTTCGTTCAAGTGACGCAATTATTCGTGTTTTAAGAGATTATGCATGATTAGTTGAGTGAGAGTTTGGAAACAACCTCGTGATTTCGTGTTGATTGCATGTTTAGTTTATTTGAAAAGACGAACGAAACCCTAGAATTTGATTGAAGATATTTAATTGGATTCGTGAATAAATCACCACTAAAAACTACATCTTAGATCACCATCTAGTTGGGGGTTGTTGGTTGATGGGTGGATTCGTTGCCTCGCTGTGTTTTCCTTTATTGTTTATTAATCGAATCATTAGTTTAATCTTTAGATTAAGTTTAGTTAAGCTCTAGTTTTATAAACCCTAATTTCCTGCAACTTTTCTGCAATTTTCTGTTCCAGTTCGTAGTTGGACGCTCGTCCGCAATAGCGAACGCCCGTCCATTAAGTTCAGTTTTCATTAAGTTCAGTTTTCAGACGCTCGTTCACCAAAGTGAACGCTCGTCTGGCTTTCTGTTTGCTTATTTTTCAGCTTGTTTTATTTCTGTTTTCTGTTTTCAATTCTTAGGTTTAGGTTTTAGTTAGTTTCAGCCTTAGTTTAGTAGTTTAGTTAATAATTGTGACGTAATCAATAGAATAATTGTCCCTTGATCCGATAAACATTCCACTCCCTTAGGACGACCCGTAAACACCCTATACTACGATCCTTATACTTGGGGTGTTTCGGTTTATAAATTATAAAACTAGTTTTTACCGAACAGAAGACCCTGTTGACCATTCGCTGATAGGTCGAACCCGCATTCTTCAACCCAAATGGCATCATTTCATAATAAAATAGACCTCCAGCGGCTCTGAATGCCGTTTTCTCTTTGTCGGATTTAGCCATCCGCACTTGGTGATACCCAGAATATGCATCCAAGAAACTTAAAACTTCAAAGCCAGAAATAGAGTCGACTAACCGATCGATTCGTGGAAGCTGATAAGGATCCTTGGGACAAGCTTTGTTGATATCGGTGAAGTCGACGCACATCCTCCACTTGCCATTGTGCTTCTTTACCATAACCACATTTGCTAGCCAGGTCGGGTAGGCGAGCTCTTTTATTATCCCCGCTTGCAGGAGTTTTCCAACCTCTATTTTCACCGCCGCTTCCTTTTCAGCTGAAAATTGGCGCGCTCGCTGTTGTATTGGCTTGAAAGTAGAGTCGATGTTAAGATGATGAAGAGCGACGTCAACCTCGACTCTCGCATGTCCGTGACAACCAGGCAAATGCGCTCAGATTTTCTTTGAGTAATTGTACCAAATTTTTCCCTTTCAAAAGAACTCACCGAGCCCCAATTTTGACTTTTCGATCGGGGTATTTATCGTTGATGATTACCTCTACTAACTCATCCTCTCTTTGTCAGAAATCAGGCTCGCCCCACGACTTGCAATGTTTTCGACTCCACATTAATCATCACATGTTCGGCAATGACCCGATCATGTCAATGTTTTCCATGTGCGGGGCCGCTCAATCTGTGCTCTCTTGTTCCTCGCTCTCATTTCATGTATGTATGTTAGGACAAGTGCAGTTCATTGATCGACGCTCCGATCCCCGTCCCCTATATAAAACTTTGCCCGTTGATGAGGAATGGAAGTTACCATTTGAAATTGTTTCAAGGCTGGTGTCCCAATTATCATGTTATAATTGGACTGGAGATCGACTACCAGAAATGTCACCTTTTCCGTGCGAAATGGCGCGTAATCTCCCATTTGTACATCTAAGTCGATGGCCCCCTTGACCTGTATTTTGTGATTTGTGAATCCCTCAAGGGTACCATTGTGCGGCCTCAGATTGGAGTCGCTGAACCCTAATTCTTTAAAGCAGTTGTAGTATAAGATGTCGCGGCAAGCTCCTGTATCAACCATCACTCTGTTGACACATGCCCGATTGATGACCACTGAGATGCATAAGCACATATCCTCTGTGTTGATCGAAGTCACCAGCTCACTTCGAGTAAAGGCCAGAGGTTGCTCATTTCCACGCAAAACTATTGGCTTCTCCACATGTTTGTTGATGGAGCCGATGCGATTCTTAATCTGATTGTTACTGGGAGGAGGCTCAGTTATCATTCTAATGTTCCTGTCGAACTGACGAGCTTGTTGATTCCTCCTATTCGGACCACCATTATCTAGTTTGAGGTGATCATGGTGTCCGCGGGCGAGCAACTTCTCTATCGCCCGTTTAAACTGAATGCATTCATCAGTAGTATGCCCCTTATCTCTGTGATAGCCGTAGTATTTGGACGCATCGCGGCGGGTATCTGGTATCATCGGATATGGATCAGGTATCTCGTCTCTTATCTCATTCAACACTTGGGAATAGGAAATTCTGAGCGGCGTGAAATGCTTTTCCTTAAATCTTTCCGGTTTCTTGATTTCCCGATCTGCCCCTCGGCGGGTATCTCTTGGCGGGCTACGCTCAGCCCTCTGTTTGCCTTTGTTGGATGAAGATGCTCCTTCATTTCCCGCAGTTGCAATGTACTTCCTGGTCGAGCTCAACATCTCTTGTAGGTTCGCTGGTGGCGACAAAGCGAAATAAGATTTCAAATACCCGGCTTCAACCCCTGCTTTTGAAGCTAGTCATGACGACGTTATCCGCTATGCCCCTGGTTAGCTCGTATACTTTATAAAACCGCTCATAGTAGCTGCGGGTAGCCTCGTTGTCGCTCGCTGACCTCATGTAGGTCAATGTGCGTCTTTTTGGTCCTCCAATCGACCTAAATTCAGCTATAAATTTGTTGATCGATCATCCCAAGATGTAATCGAGCCCGGGGAAGACTGCGGATCCATGATGCTGCCCGATCTTGCATTGACCCCACAAATGCTATACACCAAGCCTCGTCGCTTGATGTACACAAACTGATTCTGCTTTGGAAAGCTGACAGCCAATCCAGAGGATCTGTAGCTCCATGGTAGTTAATGAAATTGGGGTAGTGAGTCCCGCCTCTTGGTGCCGCTTTCAATATACTTGGATGGAGCACACTTGTTCCCCAGGTCGGAACCACTTTAACATTCTTTGTACCCTTCTGCAGCTCCTCTATCTGCTTTTTCATGATGCCCATTTCCACTTGAGTTTGTGGGATTGGAGGGAACGCCATATGCCCTCCCTGATCTTGCGAGTCCCCATGTCCCTCCGTGCGAGTGCGGACCTGTCGAGGATTCCGTGGTCGCCCTGGGGCTGCACCGCGGTCGTCGACCACGGGCCCCAGTCGACCAAGTCTTGATCTCTATCTCCTCCTCTGGTTGGGACGTTGCATGGTCGCTTTCTTCCATTTCTGACCGTTGAGTTTGCACGGTTTTTGGAGGAATGAAAGTTGGCTGTAACTCTGTTTGTGCGGGTTGAGGGGGGTTGAATTTGCGGATAGGTTGGGGTGGTAATCCCTCGGCAATCAGTAATGCATTTCCCATTCGCATTTCCTCTACGTATTCCATATGTGCCTGTAGAGCTATTCTATAAGCATCTTGCTGTGGGGGAGCTCCCCCTGCCGAAATAGCCTCTTGTTCGTTATTTGGATTGGATGCTCCAACAATTCCCTTTCCTTTGTTTTTCCTAACCGCCTCCTCATGTATTTCGCGGGCTTTAGCTCTTTCCCGTATGTATGCCCGCATGTCGGTTGTGAGGGCAGGGTTGACGTCTGCCCCATCTGACATAACTTTGCGGCTAGCCTCTCCCCGCAACGCGCTTGTTCCACGTGTCGGGCGTTGATTGAATGGTTTAGTCGGTGTTGCTGGGTTCAAGTTTTTCCCGCCAGCCATGCTAAATAATCAAACTTTCCTTACTTGAAGATCTGAAACCGACAAAAGAGTGTATAAACCAACCTGGGTATTAAAGATGGACTCAAGCGTGAGTATGCGGTGAAATTAGTGATCTCCTTGTTGAGATGAGGAGAGCAGCGGTTTCTTGGGCTGTATTATCCCAAAAGGTCAAAGCTTCAATGACCGATGGACTGGTGATGATGATAACCTCGTCTAAAACACCGTGAAATCGTCTTTGTGGTGGAGCAAATGATCTCCAAAAGCTGAATGATGATCGGTTTCCCGGTAACGGAGCCAACTGATGTTGCGTAAAACACCAGGTTTGCGGTAACAGTGCTTATCTTGTGGATATAAGGCTGTGATGGGTGACTTCGACGGTGAGGACACGGTGGTGTTCAAGAACAGTGGTGGCGGATTAAATGTTTATGAATAACAAGTGAATCTGTCGATAAATTGGCAGAGTTTCTGCTTGTAGTATATTATAGCTTAAAGCTTGAGAGATTGATCATCCTTTTCTATTACAATGTGATCCCATATTTATAGGCTAAAAGGTAAGTCGGTTTACTGTTCATTGACAAGACAACTGAAAGTTACATAGCTAAGTTAACTACGTATGCATTACAAGTGTCCCAGCCAGCTGTCATGATTGGCCAGCTGTTATATCCAGATGGATTGATAAGGTCGACGGACGACGGATGATGAGATAGGTCGCGCAGTAGCGACCATCGATTATTGATAAGAATGACGAGCAGCCGGACTCATTTGTGCCTTGACTGTATGGGTAGAAATCATATTGAGAAGATGGATCTGTCATTGAGTCGGGCGGACAAGATCCGCTTACGGTTGGCGGACAGTCCCGCTTGTAGCTAGCGGGTAGGAGATGTCGCGTGGCGCGCCGCGAGAGGAGAGTAAAGCCTATTTTCATATGTTGATGGGCCAAGAGTATAGGCCCAATAGGGATGAACAGGGTCCCGTCCTGACCCGGGTATATCACATATATAGTAACGTTCCTAGTGTCAAACTGTGATAGATAAACCATGATAGTAATTATGGCTGATAAGATCTCTAATCACATTAACAAGTTTGATGCTTAAATGTCTCTAGTCATATGTACTGTCAAATGGGACATTGATGGTATGATCAGACTAGCACATATTGGATGTCTTCTACCTTATTGTAGGTAGGGATAGATCTCGTCTATCAAAGTGTAGAGACACTTGGACGGTACGTGGATTTGTATTAGAGAATGCATACGTTAGACTGACCTATTTACACTAAGTGTCACACAATGTGGCGGTTGTGTAATTATCCTTTAGACCGGAGTCTTCATGGCATCACGGTGTGGATTGTCATGCTTTGACACTACTGAGATTTCCCCTATCCACGGGGCGATCATACGGTAGTGATCGGGTGTGATATTGAAGCATGTGGAGTATACATGTTTGGTCATCCAGGAATCGCGTATCCTATGATTAGGATTGAATATCCGAAATGGCCTTCTTATAAGGAATGTCTAGCTCTCGAGAATCTTTGCAAAGTGGGAGTAAACGTGTTATTTTGAGAGAGCATGATATCTAGATTATAAGATATGATTGTTACTATATTGACACTCGAGATACGATGATATGGATATTATTACAGCGATAGGATTGTAACTTACACGGAAACTGCTTCACATGAAAGGTAGTAGTCATTGCTTTTAACTCTTCCGATGATTGGGGGTCACGGTGTGTTTCTTGACGCTATCCCGTGATCGTTAGCCATGAAGGGCATTTTTGTAATTTGCACTTTGTTTCTACGGCCAACATATTCGGAAGCCTATCGGGTCACACACATATGAACATCGAGTCGGATTAAAATGCGGTTATAGTTGATAACCAAATAAGGAAATTTGATCTCTAGACTATAAAGGTTATAATGGTAAATAAATATGATGGTATTATTTATTATGAATAAATAAAATACAAGATATTAATTATAGATAAATTATATTAACTAAATAATATTCCGGAAGCCAATTATTGGCTATATAGGATGCCACATCTAGGTGTATAAGATACACTTGGATTGTGAACTTTAATTAATAAGATTACCATAATATTAATATTAGATATTAATTTATTTTGGAAAAATAGATTTATGATAATAAGATAAGATATTCAATATGAGATATTGGCAATATTTAGATTTTATTTAATATAAGATATTATAATAAAAGAGATAAATAAATCTATGAGATTTTCCATATTTTATTGGGAAAAGGTTTTCTTCTTCTCCACTCTAGTTGGGGCGCCCCTCTCACTATAAATAAGAGGTGGGTGTCAAGCTCTTTTGTACATCACAATTCGAAGAGCTAATAGTTCTTGAGTAAAATAGAGAGATTGCAATAGAGAGGAAAAAGGCCGGTCTAGCAACCGGAGTTTTTCCGGTAGCAATCCAAGGAGGATTCTGGCGAGGAGTTCGTGTGGATCAACGATAGAGGCCGGACGCGTGGACGGCTTGCACACTGTACTACTCTCCGTTGACGGCCAAAGCGACGATCTTATATCTTCATCAAGGTATATTACATCAAACTACTTAACGTGTTTATTCCATTAAACGAAGATGATCCAGAAAAGGAAATCAAAATTTTAAATTCCGCTGCGTTAAACTAGTGATTTCCTAACAGTGGTATCAGAGAAAGGTTTCGAGATTAAGCAATAAACACAATATAACTGCGTACTAATTAATCGATAGATGCAAGATCTAAAATCGCGAAACGTTTAAAACAAAAAAAATGATTCCCCATCTCAAGTCCAAGATGCGTCTACAAGCGAATCAATATTGACTGACATTCCCCATCTTGCAACTCAAAAGATTCAGCAACCGTTAAAGGAAACTGAGAAAAGATTGGAAGGATAAAAGAGGATCATCGAGAGCCTGATGCAGACTCTACAAAAGAAGCTCTACAACTTACATGAATCTATCTCAACAGCACACTACTCTGGTCTGAACAATTACTCCAACATCATCACCTTGCATAAATTATTTGAAGAAAGCGTTTGCATATCTTCAAACAAGGGGGAAGATGAAACTGAAGGTGCTGATGCTGATAAAACTGAAGGTGCTGAAGTTAAAACTAAACTGGCAAAGACAAAGTCAGCAAGAAATTGTAGCTAAATTGGTTGAAGAACAAGATGCAGACAAGTGAAATCGATCTACTTGTTATTCAACTAAAAGGAGAGGCAAATTGATAAATTGATCGATGAGATGATTGCGTAAGAGGTATTTATAGAAACAAGAATCGAGGAAGATGAAGAAGCCTCCCAAGTTAAAGCTATGTTGAGCATCAGAAAGAAGATTGCAATATGTGCTAAATTGCAAAAAGAATTAAAGGAAGTTGAAGACAAAGAGGCAAAAACTGAGGGGGAAAATATCCTGAAACTAGAAGAAATGGAACTTGGTTTTACATCAAAAGAAGAAGAGAAGATAATGGATGAGGAGATTAAAGAAATTTTGATAAAACTCAAGAACCAAGATAACGAAGAAGCAAATCGTATGATCAATGAATATTTGGATATTAAGCCTAGAGATAATGAATTGAGAGAAGAAGGAAAAGAAAGAAGGCTTCTAGAAACAAAAAGAAATATCTTTCTTGGTGAAAATATGTTATTTTTGGAAAAAGAAAAATCGTAATGAATCCTGTAACTCAGTTTGTTTTGGCACAACCTTGTAATGAACTCAGCTGTTTTAGTTTGTTATTTTAGTTTGTTATGATTTCTTGCATTATTATCTTATTATTGCTTTTAGGGAGGGTTATGATACATCATCAAAATGGGGGAAATTGTTGGAAATAATATCTGTGTTTTGATGATGATTCGTCACGTATTTAGTAAGATCACTTACAACCCATGATGATGAAGTCATAACTAACTGTTATAGTGCATAATAAAAGAAGAAGCAAGAAATAGTCTAGAGAAAAATGTATAAGTTCTATCTAGAGTCCGAACTTTGTATAGGTTGTTTCAAACAAGCATTGTAATAGATAGAACTAGGCGTAACAATCGAGTCACAAAGAAGCAAACCGAGTATACATATGAAGAATCGAGGATCGAGAATCGGTTATGAAAGAATCAAGAAGATAAGTTCATTTGAGGACACTGAGACTTAGTTGGCTTATCTAGAAGATCAAGAACTAAGGGACACAGACTCAGTTATTGAAGACTGAAGAACTGAGGTGGCAAACTCAGTTAGAAGCTAATTAAATCGTGACTATAAGTTAGGATTCGGGCAAGTCTATGGTGACCTGAAACTAAACTATAGATCATGTAAAGCTGAATAATCTTAAGGACAAAGATTATCGCCACGGGAAAAAAGAAGTTCGAATGGTGTACCCGACTTAGTCGATGTCAAGTATACGAGGTACTCAGTTTTGAAGAAGAGTAGAAAACTGAGTTAAGGCCTTGTTGAATTTGAAATAACAATATGACAAAAGGTCGTAGATATGAACGTTGGCTAAACGAAAAATGTAAGATTTATTTCACCGTTACATCATCCCTATAAATACACAGAAGGAAGTGCTTGAAAAACAGAGATCTTGGACAAGTTTTAAAAAGCATATATCAAAGATATACAGATCCAGAAAATCAGAATTTATATCTAGAAAAAGGGGAAGCGAACAGAATTGCCTTGAAGATTATAGAGAAACATCCAGTAACCCATTAAGGGGGAAGAAGGCATATTGGAGCTATAACGTCATATCCAGAAGAATCGGACAGCTCACTAAATTAATCTTTTGATTAATTCTAAACCTAACCTTTGAGAAAAAGGGTTGGCTGTGCATAGTTTGAGGAGAGCAACTCAACATTTCCTCATACTGTTGCAACTCAGTTGCCACAGCTGTTGGTGCAGTCTGCGGACTGTGTTTGTGTTAGGGGTGAGCTGGTGAAGGAGTAACTCCACCTCCGAAGGATCAGTGTGCAGAGTGAAGGGAGCAATCTCACCTTTCTTCATTATGTGTAGATAGTGAAACTAGGGTGCCGTGAAGGACTGTCATTGGGCTAGGATTTTGTAACAGTTATCTCAAGATTCTAGTGATACCTTCTACACCACAGGAGAAGGGGAGACGTACGGGATTACACCACCCGGAACTTCCATAAACAAACTCTGTGTTGATTTACTTTACGCATTTATATTTGTGCTGTGATTGCTTTAATTATTGCATTATCTTTTCATTACTTCACTCAGCAAACATCAGACACTAAGTCAGCACAGAACTGATACATAAGAGACTTAAATCTTTGTTGACACATCTATTGCACAAAAGGATTGATCTTATCCGCTGCAAGTTAGTTCTGTTATAGCTCTAGCTAAGCTGAATTAACTAACTCCAATACAAGGTTAAAGGATAGGAACAAAACTGAGTTGAGTTACATTGTACATCAGTTTGATAGTTCAGTTTGAGTTTAGAAGAAACTCGCCTCGGGTACTTTAGTTATTGGTGACAAGTTTATTCACCCCCCTCTAAACTTGTGTTAGCCTTTCCAAGGACCAACACTACTCAAGAGAAACCAAAACAACGCCTCCAAAGCTAAGAAAACTTTATTGCATAATAATAATTGTAATGTAATTAAAGAATTGATAATGAACTATGTAATACTCAGTATATGCGGCCTTATATAGATACAATGACCGACTTAAGACTCTCTAAAACCCTAACCGACATAGATAATATGGCAGAATCAATTTCGTGTTCCACAAGACGCCGGTTTACCGGGCCTAACCCTCGGGTTACCGGGCCTTCTTTTCCTTTTTTTCTTCAGCAGGCTTCTTCTTGGACTTCAATCACTCAGCCCAATGCACTTCTTTTGGTCCAGATCCGTTCTTCAATGCTCCAGATTCGGTACATCCTATAAAACACGCAAAATGAGACAAAACAGTACCAAAACATCAGGAAAATACCATAGATGCAGAATTACGATCCTGGAAACACTCACATAGCATTTAACATATATTTCACATAATAACGAGCCTATCTATCCTCTATTGAGCAGAATTCGGTGTGAATATAGGTATAATTATTGGTACCATTTAGAGCGTTATCATAGCTCCCACGTGCCCTGATCCTGCAAAGCCCGAATGTCTTCGGCCATGGTCTTCCTTCAACCTTCATGTTTCATAGATTCTGCGAAAATTGCAGGGAGGAGTTCCTACAGTAAGAGATTTTATATACTGACGATGTTTGTCAGAAAACATATAAAAATCAATAAAATATGAAATAGGATATATATCGAGTACCTAAGGAATATGGCGGAGGTGGTGATGAGGAAGAGCGACTGTCTATGTCAAACCGAGTATGAGTAATGAAGTCTTGATACCGTGTATTAGGAATTTTTGCCCGTTTCCCGCGACAAGCTCAACAACTATGCCAGCTTCACATCTCAGAACTCCGAGAGGCTCGCCTCGGAGGGTCGAGCCCTCCCCACGATCAAGGTCAACTCGGCATTGTCCATATCTATAACCGAGAGGACTCTACCTCGAAGGCCGAGACCACCGTATGATCCCCATCCCCAACCGACGCCACGGGTTCCGAGGGTTCGCCCTATGGAACATCTATCACAATACCATCGTCAAAATAAGGAGTAATGTACTAATGGGAAGCATAACCATTCCTAACTATCCGGTGCCAAGACTTAGTGGTCCGCCATAGAAAAAGAATCTCAAAGAATTTAACATCTTGGGAAACAAAAGATTCTTCAAGATTCAAATTGAACAAAGTCCACCCATTTTCACTTAAGGATATCCCAAAAATACAACGTCCAATTCGACTATCAAACTTATTACCCTTATGGCGTTGATTATGTGCATAACATAGGCATCCCAACACACGGAGGACATATAGATTGGGAGGTTTTCCATACAAACATTCATGAGGAGTTTTATAGTGCGTAACACTCAAATGTGTACGGTTAATCAAGTAACAGTGAAGACATCACACATTCTTCCCAAAATTTAATTGGGAGAGGTCCTCAAATCTAAGAGCACGTGCAACATTCAAAATATGTTGTTGTTTCCGCTCTACCCTCCCATTCTATTGAGGGGTACCTAAACACGACGCTTCAAAAATAATCCCTTTGTTCCGAAAATATGGTTGAAGACATTTAAACTCCATCCGGTTATCACTACGAACACGTTTAATTTTCTCGGTCAAACTCGCCATTCAACCAAGGCCACAAACTCCAAAAACATAGATGCAACTCCCACTTTGTTATAAAGAAGATAAACCCAAACTGCCCTATAAAAATCATTGACAATCGCCAAAAATATGAGGCCCCACATGTATAACGATTGGTATATGGAACTCATAAATCGTGAATGAACCAATTCAAATATTCTAATGGACTTAGAAAACTATTAGAAAACTATCGTGTTGTTGTTTTGCATTTAAAGCATACCTCTCAACCTTCTTTACCTGCATTTCCATAGTACACACAATGGGAAGTTTTCAGAACTTTTTCTCAAGGATTTACAACATACTTGTACTACAAATCCTCGAATCGCCACCGAAAATCGCCAAACTCGTGCATCCGGAACACCTCAAAAGAAGAATAGTACCTCATCTTGTTCACCCACTCCAATCACCGCCCTCATCATCCGGTCCCGCATAACACGAATGAAGAAGAGAGTTGAATATGACAATTATTTTCATCCAAAATTGGGTGATGAAAGCAATTGCAAGTCCGATTCATAGCATATAACACATTTTCCAATTTCAAATTTCCTGGCAACATCCCAGAGCCCTTATGTGTACTGTGTAGCATGTTATGTAGTACCATCCGCAGCCAATCAGGCATTTTTTAATTTCTAACATCCATCAATAAATTCAAGCACCCAGTTACATGGTGTGTTGCTCCTGTATCAATAATCCACATTGATTGAGCTAAGAAACTATCGTTTGGTGTAGGTAATTTGAGAAAATCGAGAATACTTTTCCATTGGGCTGGGGTAATGTCGGTTAGAGCGTTCTTATCAACACTTCGAGCCGAGCTCAATTCAGGTCACCGCTCCAAGTACGTCGCTGCTGCAGCTTGGGTTAATCTCACCGGCGTTCCCAAGTCAGTCCAACCTCCACTCCTGCCGGCCGAACCTCCGACGTTGCTGACACAATCTCGGCGGTCTGCGCATTGATTCAGTCCACCATGAGGGTGGAAATAAATATTTCCATCTTGTTCTAAATGTTTTTGTTTTGATTTCAAATTTGTGGAAGTATTGAAGACCTCAATGGTCTCCTAGTCCTCTTTACTTGATGGACAGCCGCCCCCAACTTGGGTCTCTCTTGGTCACGATATGCTGTTTTTTCCATATCTGAATTTCATCCGTCTCTTGTTGCTTCCTTTTTTAATTCTCAGAAACCTGTCTCTGATACCATGTTAAATCACATGGAAGTTCTTGATTCCATTCATTCACAATTAGAAGTATAAATAGATACATCAGGCGTCTTAGGGCTTACACAATTTCCTAATATCTCCTTACTAAAATATTACAATAAATATCAAGAATAATAATCTCGTAGTAAAAAGAAACAAAAAATGTTTTTTATAGTTGCCGGCGCCGGCCCAGGTTATTGTCGGCATTGGCCTGCACACCCAAGGTGGTGGTGGCCCTTTTTTGGTTTCTTGTGTATTTGCAATTGCATATCGTTCAAATTGATGTGTTAATAAATAGTTTTTAGTTTTTTCTTTTTTCTTGTCATGGTCATGAGAATAGTCAATGGTTCAAAAGGTTTGAGTCATTGACAATCTCATGGTCTCCCATAAGATTCAAAAAGTTTGATCCTATGGAATAACTTCAACCTTCAAATTTTTGAATCAAAATTCGAGCATATGGTCCCACATAGTGGACCAAATGTTAACATTAACCATTAATTTTTTTTGAGCGAAATCCATTCAAATTTTTGAATGACCAAGATTGATGCATTATGATTCAAGTTGAGCCATAAGACATCAATTTTGATTAGAGAATCAAAAAGAAATAAACAAAAAAAATTTATTTTGACTTTTATTTTAGAATAGTTCTGATTTAAAAGGTCAAAATAAATATTTAATTAAAATTAATCGTTAATAGTATTTTCAATTTAAATTAGGGGATTGAGGGAAAAAGGAAAAAAATTACAAAATGAATAAATATGACACATTCCTTTTTTCGGTTGCAAAAAAGACAAAAAAATAAAAATAAAAATAGACGGACAAAAATACCCCTTATATAAAGTCGCGCTGGGTTTGGTACCTGCTTGGCTTACCTATAGTGTTTTATTTGTTTGTTATTTTTCTTGTTTTTTTTCAAACACCCGTAATTTTTTATTTATAACTCCGATCATCGAAATTTTTTCATCATAATTCATATTTTTTTGCACTTTAATTTGAGCCCAAATATGATACCCTTACGACATAAGTTTTGAAAGCCGAAAAAATATTTGCATTAACTGGAGCGTTTTTCTTATAAACGACCGTAACTTTTGATTTAGAACACCGATCATCAAAATTGTTTCACCAAAGTTCATATTTTTGTATCTTCATTTTGAGACCTCATTTGATACCTTTTCGGTGTAATATTTGAAAGTCGAATTTTATCGCAAAGATTTTTACATCGACACAAGAATAAACAAGAGTACAAGAATACAAGAATACACAAGAATAAAATAACAAAGTAATAGTAACACGCTTTATTCATGCACAAAAATATCACATTAACATTGCGTAATACAACAATCTATCAAAATGCTTCATATCGTAATGAAATAATCTATCAAAGCATTATGGAGATGCAACTCCCGGGAAGCAAGAGAATAAAAGCCTAATAATATTGGATATAATCAAAAGCCTATCAAGAGAACTAAAACATTCTTCAAGTTGTTGAAGACCAAGCAAATTGCTTTACCATCTATGACCTTTATCCTTCAATCCCAAGACCACATCAAACTTCATGAAAGATGTATGAAGTAGAAAATGCATTAAATAGCAAAGAACTGGCCTCATCAATAGAGAATCTAGGCTCCACCATTCTTCTAATGGCAAAAAAACACCAATATTGCCTTACCATTTGAATCAACAACCTTCAATCACCTTGGCCAAAACCACACCACAACAAATATGCAAGGAAAGATTAAAACCAAATAAAGACACCATATGCCTGCATAATAACACCTTTACTTAAGAATACATAGCGATATTAACAAAGAATACATTAACACATTAACACCTTATCATCACAAGAAATACCACCAATTCGTTTTCCTCTTCAACTTCTCAAAACACTTTTCAAAGCTAATAACCATAGAAAACAAATATACATTGCATTTCTTATCCATTAATGACTGAAATATCATCATTAGTATGCTTCCCAATGTAAGGGAAGGGGTTTGAAGCACACTACAACCGATTTGACGCTGACAAGTTATGTCACCTTAAAGATCTGGGCTTTTCCTTATGTTCTTGATGAATAATCAAGAACCTCAATACCAAGAACAAAGAAGGGGTTTTGTATATTTACGGCTGAGTCTAAGTGGAATTCTTAGAGTGCCTACGTATCCTCGTTATTGTTTCGTGAATCAAGCCACAACGTAGTTCCCGAACGTTGTATTTATAAGGACAATGCATGACCTAACCCTAATATGAGTCGGTTTGTAGCTATTGTCTTATTTACCCTTAATTGGCTTTACCCCTTGCCCAAGTTATCCTCGCGGATATTGGGCTAACGAGCCGTGTGGACTCGTTTCGATATCGATCTACCCGACCTGGGGTGATCGACTCGAACTCACGCCCCGTGATCGCTCAGAAGTCGATAGTCGTGACTCGAGTTCCTAGCATTACTTCAGGCTCGAGGATCGACATGTATGCCACGGATTCCAAGTCGATAGTCCGACTTGTAAGCCTTACCTGGTTCCTGTGCCTTGGTAAGTATTCAATCCATGAGGTCTACTCGATGATGATATATCGAGGTGCGTAACCCGGTATCATCATAAGCCCCCCCAGACCTGATAGAGGCGACTTCCGTTGCCCGAGGTCAGATCTGCCAATTTGAAATCGTCTTCGAGTTGGACTAAATCTTGGGCGGGAAATGGTGTAACCGCTTCGTATGCCACCTGTCTCCCCAGCCAATTGTGGCCGTTCATTGTGACGTCAGAGCGCACTATCTTTTCGTCTTCTGCCATAAATGATGTCACCCTTGATTTTCGCGATTCATGGGGGAGTTATAACTACTAGTAACCCCCCTAATCACGTCTTTTCACTGTCATTTGGTATCAACAAAGCATAAAAGGGGGAGAAGAACCAGACGGTGAAAATCATTTATGCCTATCCAATTTCTCCGCTTTCTTCGTAAAATACAAGTAAGCGCTTCTTTCGCTTATTATTTTTCTTTGTTCCTAAAGATCTTGCTTGAATCGCCCATGTCTCCAAGAGTGCTACAATTTTCGATAGATAGATGAGTCTCGCCCGTGATCAAACACCAAGATCGGCCCTTCCGATCAAGTTCTACAACCAAATCTCAAGAACCCTTGGGCACTATCAGGAAGCCCAAGAAATTGTCCACCAAAATGGATGGAAAGGGGGCTAAGGGGTGCCTTTCCTGCCTTACCATGGATGATCTTAACCAACTGCAGCAGAGATATAGGCTTTCAAGCCCCCAACTGGTGGTTCGCCTTCCTTCCGCCGCCATCGGGATTCACGAGCCCCTGGGCGGTTTTGTACGGTCCATGAGGCCCAAACTGCCGAGTGGGCCGAGGTTCCCTCTCGTGTCCGGCGCCCCGGCCGTTTCTTCACCATTACGAGATTGGCGATCTCAATCGGGTCCGAATGCAATCCGGACTTTGATGGGCTTTTGATTGCCTCGCCGAAAGGCGGGTATCGGTTTTAGCTGCCTTTATTCTCGTGGTGGTACAAGATCGCTGCAGGCCGCCGGATAAAATGTGGTACACGCTTTCAAAGGCGTATCAATCGCCATGAGTTCGTGTCTCGGGACCTTTCATCTCATGGGAATTGGAAGCCTAGGTTTTTCTTTCTCCGACATGGGTCGGACAATCCTTATATCGGCTTTATGAGGTCGAGAGACGGGAAGGATGACAAATCGGGTCGTGAGGCCGCACCCGACGCAGGCTCTTTTCTCGAGAGATTCAAATTCGAGATGACTACGCTGGACTCCGAGTCTCCTTTATTTACCTTGCCCGCCTCGAGGAGGCGGGACTGCATCATACATAAGCCTTCCTACCGCCGATCAGAAAATTGTATGAAACTCTATTATTTTATTGCTAAGTTTTACCGCTTCTTTGAAGTTGTATCCTTATTATTTCAAATTGACTTTTTTTTACTTGTGTAGGGGGCGATTCTCAAGGTCGCCGTCCCAAAGGCTTCCGCAGAGTCGCCGCCGCCAATGCATCCAGTCGAAAGCCATTCCTCCGTGTCGAGGAGAGACTCGCACATCGCCGGTGACTCGACCGAGGAGTCGGGACAACTACCCTTGTCTCACACCACCCGCTTTCTACCTCGGGGACTCACCCATGAACATCGGTCGATACGCCAAGAAGAGGATGTTATCGATTTTATCGTTGGAGGAGTGAGGAGACTTCAGCGGGAGGCCGCAGCTGTGTGTAAGAAGAGGTCGGCTCTGGAGTGAGCCGTGAGAGACCAACAAAAGCAGCAAAAAGAGCCAAGATCACCAAACCTCTCTCGACCTTGCCGCCACGAGTAGGATGTCGGCCGAAGATGTCGAGTACCGGACGGCCAGTCCTGGCTTCTTCCTCCTCCGAGCCGGGTCGTGTGGTAAACACTAACTCTTGTCGATTTCTTTCTTTTGTTTTGTACCTCACGGCCTACGCCTTAACTTTTCCTTTTGGCAAGACTACTTTATGAGTCGAGAAGCTTTCGACGATGAACCTCGCTGCCCGAGACCGAGGAAGAGCCAAGACACAGATTCGAGGTCGAACGACATGCTTGCTATCGAGTCACCTTGTGTCACTAGTCCGAATCGCACCAATGTTTTCAAGAAAGAAGCCGACGCCGAGATAAAGAGAGGTAAAGGAGGATCAAGAAGTCACACCGCCGAGCCGAGGAGAGATCCGCTGCGGCCGAGGGGAGAGAGGCCACTCGAAAAGAGACTCTCGAGCAGAATCGGCACGGGAGCGCCACCGCCAAGAGAGAGATCGCTTGCAGCCGAATCGATCAAGTCCCTAGGCAGCTTGAGGAAGCAAGGCCTGCCACGATTCTCGAGTATCGGAAGTCTGAAGAGTTGGGTAAGGATCTCGACGTAATCATGCAGACAGCTATACTTGGAGGATTTACCAAGGCGGTGGACCAAGTAAAGAAGGCTTATCCGAAGTCGAGATCGATCACCTTGAAGAGCCTGGTCATATGACTCGACTGAGGCGCCAGATGACCTGACTTTGATGAATTTCAACAGGGTATATCACTTGCCCGTATATGGTGTTCCCACAAGAAGCCCGACTCTCGATAATACGACTCACGCCATTGCTCCTACGCCGATCCTGTAAGATGCTATCCGACCCGACTCCGATGCTTCTATTTAGTTATCTTGTTTCTTTCGAACTTTGGTGTCTTGAGTTTTAACTTTGCAATTATTTGTAAATTTAACTAACTTTGAGTCGACTTGGGTGAATGTTCACTGTATAATGGCTGGTTTTTTCGACCTGGCCTTAATTGTTTTGAAATTTCTGCCCTTTTGTTTCTCTATTTGTTGTTATTTACTTTCTCATTTGTTATTGTCTTTGGCTTTCTTGCTTGTCGAGCCTTTGGCCTGCTTTGCTTCTCGCTTTGTCGATGTAATATTGCCCCCAAGTGTTTTATCAACTTCGCTCATAATGCACTTGGGCTCTATATGGCTTTTTAGGTCGCACCTAGTCGCTTTGGCTTTTTAGCCTTATAGCTTGCTAGATCTTCGAGTTAGTCCGACATTGCGAATCGCCCTTGTCCCTGCCCAGTTGCCCTTGGGTCGGGTTAGACTTCCGACTTGGACGTTTGGCCCGACTCGCGAACCGCCCTTTGTCCGCCTTTATTCGACCCTTAAGCACGTTAGGCTTTTGACTTGGACATTTGACCCGACCTTGCGAGTCTTCTTTTGCCTTCTGCATTGTATGCTTATGGCGTTGTCGGGAGTTCTGACTTTCGGATTGCTCCATACTTTGTTGAGTGTAACTTCGTGTCCTTTTGGACTTAGAATATTACAAAAATGACTTAATAAAACTGTCGAAAAAGAAATCATCATTTATTATAACGAAGATAGAACTGTCTCATGGACTGATTACAAACTTTAGAAAACGAGTAGAATCAAACTGATCGACTAAGGCTTAGACGTAAAATTTCCTCAAATTATTCGCGTGCCATTGTCGAGGAACTGTGGTTCCATCTGCCCGACCTAGTTGATATGAACCTTTAGGTGGACTTTTAGAATCTGATACGGGCCTTCCCAGTTCGGGGAGAGTGTCCCGATCTCCTTCTGTCGACTTGCCTCATTCTTCCTCAAGACTAGATCTCCGACCTTGAAATATCTGTATTTCACTCTGGCGTTGTAATATTGAGAGATCTTCTGCTTGTACCTTGCCATTCTAGCTGATGCCATCTCTCTTCGCTCCTCGAGATTATCCTTCTCCTGTCGAATGTCGGGGTCGTTCGTCTCAATATTGTACGCTAAAACTCGGGGGGAAGGGACGCCGATCTCCGCAGGATAATCGCCGCGCACTCCATAAGTTGTGGAGAAAGGTGTTTCGCCTGCTGATGAGTTTGGAGTCTGTCCTGTATGACCACAGATGCTCGGGAGTTGTAACGCTGGGCCGCCTCTTCGCTTTCTAGCCTTTTTTTCAACCCGAGTTTAATCTGTCGGTTTGTCTGTTCGACTTGACCATTTGCTTGGGGGTGCGCCACTGAAGTGAAGTGCTGGTCGATATGATACTCGGCTAACCACTCTCTAACTCTTCGGTCTTCGAACTGAGTGCCGTTGTCCGAGATAAAAGCCTTTGGAATACCATACCTGCATAAAATATTGACCCATAGGAATTTCTTGATTGTTGCTGCTTTGATAACGGGTAAAGCCTTGGCTTCTACCCACTTAGTGAAATAATCTACCGCAACTACTACAAACCGATTGTTCCCTGGGGCTCGAGGTAGGGGCCCTACAATATCGACTACCCACATGTCGTAAAGGCCATGCCGATTTAGATGACATTCATTTCTTGTGCCTGCTGATGAGAGATGTTATCGTGGATTTGACAAGAATGGCATCTCTCGCACTAAATTGTTCGTGATCTCGTTGCATTGACGGCCGTAAGTATCCCGCGAGCTTGCATTTGCGAGCTAACATCCTAGCCCACACGTTGATTTCCACAAGCTCCTCTATGGATATCCTCGAGAAGGTACTCTCTCCTGCCTCGATGCATCTCAACCATGGACTTGTGAACGACTTCCGATAAAGTATGTCATTGAAGAATGCATATCGAGCCGACTTTAGCCGGACCTTTCTTGACTGTACCTTATCATTGGGTAATATTCCGTACTTTAAGTAAAGGACAATCGGATCCATCCATGTGGCCTGCTGAGATATCGGCCGGGCCTCTATCTCTTCATATCTCCTTTTCATTAGCAACTCTACTAACACCTTCTTGCTAGAGACTAAATTGATGCTAACTTGGACAGAGCGCCGCCCTCTTGTTCTCGAGTTCGAGGTACTGCTCAATTGAATCGAGTTGAATTTCGGCTTGAGACTTTGAACTATCGCCAAATACTTCTTCATAGTCTCTTCCTTAGCCTCGTATTCTCCTTTGATATGGTTAACGACTAATTGTGAGTCATCAGAACGCTGAGATTTTCGACCTCACTTTCAGAGCGAGCTTCGCATCAAGAATAATTTCTTCATACTCGCCTCATTATTAGTTGCCTTAAAATCGAACCGAGAGCGATGGAAACTCCTCTCCTTCGGCCGACTAATATGAGGCCTCGCATACGCTCATTCTTTGCTCGAGGCCCCATCGGCATGGAGCATCCATCGCTCTTCCCGACTTTGCTTTTCTTGCTCAAGTTGTAATCGATATGCCTTCGCTAAGAAGTCTCGCTAAAGCTTGAGCCTTGATTGCGGTACGCGCATGAACTCGATGTCGATTGGGCCATCTCGATTACCCACTTCGCGAGTCTCCACAGATGTGTTGGGCTTCGCTGAATTTGCTTGAGTGGTTGGTCCAGAATCACCACTATAGGATGGGCTTGAAAGTATGGCCTAAGCTTTCGACGCTGTACCAACGATAATGCGAAGTTTCTCACCGGTGAGTATCGAGTTTCGGGCCATGCAAAGCTTTACTTACAAAATATATGGGCACTGGCCCTTTTCCCCTTCTCGACCAAGACCGAACTCACCGCTTCCTCGCAGATCGATAGATAAACCAACAACCTTCCCTCTCTCGAGGAGAAGTGAGAGTAGGTAGTTCTGACAGATATGCTTTTAGTTCTTCAAGGTCGCTCGACATTCGCCGTCCCCTGGAAAGGATCTGGCTTTTGAAGAATCTTAAAGAACGGCAAGGCGCTACTGGTCGACCGAGATAAGAACCTATTCAAGGTCGCCATCCGACTCGTGAGTCTCTCGAACCTCTTTCATATTTCGAGGTGCGTGCATGTTCTTCAAAGGTGTCGATCTTATCGTGGTTAGCTCGAATCCCGCCTCTCGAGACCATGTACCCTAGAAATTTGCATGTTCTCACCCAAAGGTGCACTTTTGGGATTAAGCTTCATTTCAAGATTCTTAATACTTCAAATACTTCTAAAGGCCAACCAAAAATTGCTTCATCGACCGCTTTTGATGAGTAGATCGTCCACATAGACTTCCATATTCTTACCAATTCGCTTCGCAAAGATTTTATTGATCGCCTTTGGTATGTGGCTCCAAAGATTCTTTAGTCCGAATGGCATGGTAACATAAATGTAAGGTGCCAACTTCAGAATGAACGCGCGTCTTCTTCGCATCTCGAGGTCCATAAGAATCTGATGGTACTCTTGTATGCATCGAGGAACGCGAATACTCAAAACCGATGGTCGAATCAACTAACTCGTCGATCTTAGGCAAATGGATAGGAATCTTTGTGGCATGCCTTATTCAAACTGCGGAAATCTATGCACACGCGCCACCGCCATCTGGTTTCTTCACCAACACTAGATTAGCAAGCCATTCTGGATAGAGTACTTCTTTTACTATATTTGCCGACAATAACTTCCCGACTTCGGACTCGATAGCTTCCAATCGGTCTCGCGTGAAGTTTCGCTTCTTCCGCTTGACCGCTTTCGGCCTGGTCAATCTCGAAGTTTATGGATGGCGATGTCTTTCGGCAGACTCGCATGTCGGACGCTTCCATGCGAAGACGCCCTGAACTCTTTCAAGCAAGTCGATCAATAACCGCTTTCCGAGCCGATCCGCACTCGACTTGGACACTGATCGCCTTCCTCTTCCCACAAGTCGACATTTTCAATCGCTTCACCGAGGCCCAACACTTCTTCCTCTTCTTCCGAATAAGTTCTCGACGGGACTTGTTGTACCGCCATCTTACCGTTCATCACTATCGAATTACAGCTCTTGGCGATTTCAATATCCTCTTTTACTTCGTGGAACCATTTCGAGTCGGGAATTTCATGCTGTTATGAAATGTCGAAATTATTGCTCGCAACTCGAAGAGGGCTGGTCTACCCAAAATGACATTATACGCGGAGGGAGCTTTAACGACCACGTAGTTTAGCTCTAGTGTCCTCCCTTTTCTCCATCACCCATCGCCGTGAGTAGCTTTATGGAACCCATGGGATGGACGGCCTGCCTTGTGAAACCGAATAGGGAGAGGCTATAGGCACTAAATCTTTTTCTTTGAGCTTCATACTGGAATGCCGAGTAGTACAAGATATTCACAAACAAGCTACCATTATCGACGATACCTCAATACTCGGGCGCGATCGATAACCGCTTCAATCACTAACCTCTCACTATGACTTGTCGACTTAGTGGACGCCGCCTCTGGGGCCATACCCGACTTCCATGGTCAATCTTGATCGCCACGTGGCCTCGAAGCCGTCGCCTGGTTCTCGACCGCTCGCCCCTTCACTTCCCTGGCCCAAATATCATATTCACGTAATTATTTGGGCGATTATCATCATAGCGTCCCCACCATAGTAGTCCCTATCGTGATCGTGAGATCGGTCTCGCTCTAGGGATCGATCTCTTCTTCTCTCGATTCTCTCGACTTCACCTCTATCCTGGTCGATTTTTCTTTGAAATCTCGTTGTTCCTTGGGCTCGTGTAACGTGATCTCGCCGATAACCTCGCCCAACTTCCTCTTGGATACGGGCTTCATGTCTTTCTTCAAGTCGAAACATTCTTCCGTCGAATGGCCTCGATCCTCGTGGAATTCACAATACTTTGTTGACCTTCGCTTTCGAGGTTTTTTGATCGGAGGTGGCCTCTTGGCTAGGTTCTTGGAGACCATGATTGATAAAACCTCCGTGACGTGACCGGTTGAGAGGAGTAAAATCTTTGTCCTTTTGCCCCCTTCTCTCTCGACCGCCCAAACAGAGCCTCGATGCGATCCCATATCGATGCTTTTCTCAACATCTTGTCAGCCGAGATCGGTTCTTATTGGCTCGACCATCTTTTCTCGAGTTGTCCATCCACTCGGCTTGTGTGTGCCTACGACCGCCTCCTCGCTCGACAAAATCGATGGACGACATTCACACATTCATCCATGTTTCGTGGTAGGTTTCTCGCTTAACTTCTCATATAGCTTTTGTGTTGCGCAGCCTCCCCACAAATGAAGTGATTAAGACTCGATCCCGTGGGTCTTTGACCTGCATAGCCTCTAGGTTGAACCTCTTCAAATAATCCAACACCGACCCATCTCTCGTGTCGCTCACATTTGTGAGGTGCGCCTCACTCAATCGAAACTTTTGTTGACGATGAAGGCATCTCGAATTTTCGGCGAGAACGGTGAAGTCGGGTGATGGATCCGGTTTCAACTTGGTAAACCACTCTCTTGCCCGACCTACGAGTAGTCTCAATGCCCGCATCGCATCTCGCCTGGTGCACACCCTAGCCTCATCTCGGGATAGATATCTCGTGAAGATGGTCCTCCGGTCGGTGGTGCCATCATAAGTGGTCTATCTTAGGAATCTTAAACCCTTTGGGTTTAGGATAATCTTCGATCTCCTTGGTGAAAGGAGACTCTAACCACAACGAACCCTGGGTCCTCCTTAGGATTACGCTCTAGCTCCCGCCTAACGCTATCTTCGCCGATGCGTATATGCTTCGGCGGATTTCTCGCTCTTCTTTCAACAGAGCTTGAGGAAGCACCGATCTCTTCGAATCGAATTGGCTTAGGCTTATTGACGGCGATATTTAGACCGCCTTCCGCCTGGTGCCGCCGCTGTTGAAGTTTCGCGTGTAAATGCTTCCGCCATTATTTTTCTCGTAGCGTGCTAGGATCTGTCGCCGCTAACCGATCCACCATGGCCTCGATGCTCGGGGCAAGGCCCCGAGCTCGCTGTGGTGGATTTTCTTGGACGGTCTCTAAGGCTGGATCTTTGTCTCCCCGAGGCTCCATATACCGCTGTTTCACTTATCTCGTGGATTTTATGGATCCACGCTTTTGGAGGTGGTTTTTCGGGCGGTTTTGTCTTTGGGAGGCATGATGATCTTGACGTATTCAACAAAAGAAGGGCCCTCATTCTAGCGCCAATGACGCTGACAAGTTATGTCACCTTAAAGATCCGGGCTTTTCCTTATGTTATTGATGAATAATCAAGAACCTCAATACCAAGAACATAGAAGGGGTTTTGTATATTTACGGCTGAGTCTAAGTGGGATTCTTAGAGTGCCTACGTATCCTGTTATTGTTTCAGGAATCAAGCCATACGTAGTTCCTGGAACGTTGTATTTATAAGGACAATGCATGACCTAACCCTAATATGAGTCGGTTTGTAGCTATTGTCTTATTTACCCTTAATTGGGCTTACCCCTTGCCCAAGTTATCCCGCGGATATTGGGCTAACGAGCCGGTGTGGACTCGTTCTCGATATCGACCGCTCGACCTGGGTGATCGACTCGAACTCACGCCCGTGACCGCTCAGAAGTCGATAGTCGTGACCTCGAGTTCCTAGCATTACTTCAGGCTCGAGGATCGACATGTATGCCACGGATTCCAAGTCGATAGTCCGACTTGTAAGCCTTACCTGGTTCCTGTTCCTTGGTAAGTATTCAATCCATGAGGTCCACTCGATGATGATATATCGAGGTGCGTAACCCGGTATCGTCACGATTCTTTTTTGAAAAAAAAACATTGCAAAGTTGCATATTTCTGTATATTTGAACAAAGTAGAAGAAGGAAACAACATGAAGTCAATAAAAGTATTTGAAGTTTTTAAATCATGACACACTTGGTTTTCTGCTCCAAAATCTGATTTTCAGCATTATTCTTGGTGTATATATTGCTGAAAATCTCACAACACATAGGGATATTAACAGTAACACAGTAACACCCCCAAAACTAGTGTGTTAGAAATCTTAATGATATGAACTGAGTGAACAACGCAATCAATCTTCTTTAAAACATCATAGATGCATCCTTAAACCAACCCTTAAACTGTGGGATCACCATTAAACCAACCCTTAAACTGTGGGATCACCAATATTATCAACCACAACAGACTTACCATTATTTGTGTTCTCAACAGAACTATTAGTCTCAGCTCCATAGTTATAAAAAGAGTTGACAATGTAGCTTCAATATCTACCATGACAGTTTCAATACCTGCCTTGGGATTCCCCTCAACCCCAGTTGCCCGAGGAACGGTCCCAGACTCAATACGCGAATTTCCGCAATTTCGCACTTAATACGAGAATTTTCGTAATTTATAACACTTGAAATGTGTAAACGGAAATATTGAATTAGTGTTATATACCTCACATTTGAATTAGTCTAAAAATTGATAAGCTCCACGCCAACAAAGAATGATCGCAAAAAACAACAATGTATGAAGATGTTAACTAAAGATAAACGCAGGTATATATTTATACCATGAATGCCAAAAACTTCAAACTCACATTAAATGCCACGGATATGATAGTACAGAAACATAGAGCCGGTCGTGTGTTCGCTTTTGCGCTTGTTCATGAGAGAACACTGTTGTGGCAAATAAACTCCTACAATGGTATGGTTTGTCCTTGTGATTTATTATTTGTCATTGCAAAACAAAGGTAATAGAAAATTGCTTTCTTGTAAAATGAAATGGGTATCCTTCATGTGTCAAATTTTACACACCATTCTTGTACCATTGGGATAAGCTAAGTGAAACAATACTCTTCCCTGGAAAGATTGATATCAACTTTTCATTTAACTTATCAACATGTTCATTGATTTTCCTTCCTCCACAACCCACCCTCAAGTAGAAGAATTCGCAAAATTTTATGTCTCCGCTTGCTCTCATATTTTTAGCCTTGCTTCTATTGTCTCAGAGTATTGTTCCTTTTGGTACCGCAGGAGAACTTGCCTAAAAACAAAGAATGACCTTTTGCCATGTAGCTTCATCCCATATGATCAAGCTTGCTTTCCTTAGTAAAAAGACGACCACTGGCATAATTTTGTAGTCATGTATATAGCTAAAAACAATGTATGAAGATGTTAACTAACGGAGGCATTTGAAAGGCAATGGCTTCATTCAAGCATCGTAATTTAGAATCCATTTTTCTCTCGCAGCCTTCTTTGAAATCGTTGTATTTGTGGTTGTTTTTTGTTAGTAAGTCTTCAAACGTGTTGGTCCTCTCGATATATTAATAATTAATAAACATAATTAGCAGGTATATATTTATACCATGAATCCGAATTTGTTTGCCAAACTAACTTCAAACTCAATATATATATATATATATATATATATATATATATATATATATATATATATATATATATATGCAAACATAATTTGGTGAATATTTGGATGTCAAATTTAGTGCATTTGGTTCAATCAATGTGTTGTTCTATAACAAATTGATAAAGAATGATGATAATACATAAGTTATCAGAATATTGTTAAATGTTCTTGCTTAACGTGTAAAATAAAGATATATTACTATGCATATGATCTACATATGTCACTTTATTTGTTACTTAAAACGGTAATATCACTCTTCTCGCCCAATATATATGTGAGAAATAAATATATGGATATAATGAGTAGCCATGTGAAATATATTTGATTGATGTTATGGTCAATCGACCATGAAGAAAGTATCAAGGACTATCGAGTGGAATTCTACGCCGCATACGGTTAGATTATATATGTGACATACATAGACATATAATAGTCGTAATTAAGCGAAGTCCAACCAATAATAGGAGAGCAACAAATAGCATCCGTTTGCATCAGGGCAGTAATCATATTTGTTGTAACCATTATTTGATGGATTAATCATTATCTAAGTAGTGTCATAGCTTTCCCTGCTTTGTGCATTTATGACCTGTGTTTGTAAAGCTCTAACTCGCTCGGTCTCGGCCTTTGATTTCAAATTACGATATGCACGAAGAAGTGTTCTTGACTTTCATCATTTTTCTCATCTTCTCGCTGTTGTATTTGTGTTGATTTAGTACACAAGTGGTCCAAAAATAATAAAATCAGAGGTGATCTTCAAGATTTTGAATTCATGATAAGTCCATAATTGGTCAATACCATTCGCCCTAAGATTATTCATGCAACACACATTCTCATAAATAAAGCTTATTGCTAGATTATATGCTATGTGACATGGAAGCTTCATATAACACATTTTATTTTACCGGAAGTCCAACAACAATATTTAGGAGAGCAATTTGCAATTCCTTCCTTGGTATACATTTAACCTCGCTCGTTCTAACTTTGATATAAACATGTATTTTATATGAAGAAAAGTCACGCACTTTCAGAGGCTGTACATATTAGCTTTTAACAATAAATGTGTTGTTCTATAACAAATTATAAAGATGACTGTATAGGATAAGTTATTAATATATCGCTTTTGTTAAATGTTCTTTGCTAACTGTAAATAACTTTTAGATATATTTATGCATTTTCTAAAAATTCGTAAGTTTATGATGGTTTTGATATTAATCATGATCTACATATGTCACTTTATTTGTTACTTAAAACGGTAATATCACCTTCATTCAATATATGAGAAATAAATATATGGATATAATGAGAAGGGTATGTGAAATATATTATGATACATTTAGTGACTATCATCAAAATATAAAGTGCATTACACATTTGTTCATATGGCTTCATAGTTAAAGAAGAAACTAAAGAAACTCTAGTAATATAATGGATGGAATACAAGACATACCTTTCAACATGTAAATCCCTTTCTTTGCCATTGATTCATTGTGTTGATGTTCTTCTTCAATGAATTTGTCGATTTCGATTCCTTATTTTCTAGATTATGATCATTCTCAAACTTCATCTCCAATCCGCTACCTACATCTTTGTTCATAAAATACAAAAAAAAAAATAAAAATTTATGTATTCATTCAGGAAGTTACAAAAGAACAAGACGGTTGGCTGAGATCATTAAAATTAAAATGATTCATACCGCAAGTTTGATGATAAATCCCCCCACTACCCATAGCAAAGGTTTCTACAATATCGGAAGCCTCCAACTAATCCATTCGCAAGTTGCTGAGGGGACTTGCTTCCTATGGTAAAGATAAATGGCTAAACATGTAAGGCTTATTAATCCTCGCTTTCAATCTTGAGAAATTGAAGGTATTTTCTCCACATTCATCTAGTCTTCTTTGCAATTGATTTGATGTATTTTACTATGTAATGTAATTTTAGATACTTTACTCTTAAAGAATCTCCAATAATACATTTAAGGATTATTTATCACTTAGTTATATCAGATTAACGTATCATTTGTGGATCATAACCAATTCAAATGCAAAAAAAAAACGGATCTACACATCAAGAGCAAGATAAAAGACACAAAAGTACATAAAACAAAAAAAAAAAAAGATAAAATTTTACATAACTTTTTTCGGAGTCAAAAATAAAATAAAATATTACATAAAACAAAAACGGATTATTTTTTTCGGGTTCAACTTCAAAACTTGCTTGCATTCTTCTTATTATTATTATTATGATAAAGTTGATTGATGATGATTGAAGATATATTGATGATTAAAAAAATATTTGCTTTCGGGTTGTTGATTTTGTTGATTTTGGTATCGAATCGAATTGAAATTGGTAATTTGTTTATTATATAATAAGCAAATTACACAGAATTTTTTTTTTTGCAAATTACTCAGAATATATATATATTTTTGATAGTCGCAGGAATGATTTTGTTTTAACACCTTTTCCTATTGTTATTAGTATTAATATAATATAATAAATATCATTACTATAGGATTGCCTTTTCCTATTCCTGTTAATATTAATAATATAATAAATATCATTACTATAGGATTAGGATAAGTATTTTTTTTTTTTTTGATAGTCGCATGATTTTGTTTTACGGCTACGGTTGTTTTAACGCCAGCATATAAATTCAATAATATAATAAAAAAATTTATAAATAAAAAAATGGGGAAAACACCAGAGGTAGGAAAACTTTTTGGGGAAACACCTAGGGGTATAAACAATTTTTTAGAAACACTTCATCGCACTTTTTTATTATGAGTATATATATATATATATATATATATATATATATATATATATATATATATTATGATTGATGTTATCGAGTATCAGGACTATCGAGTGGAAAACATGCCGCAGTAGTGATAATTAAGCTCAACCTTAATGACACAAAAGCATCCGTTTGCATCAGGGCAGTAATCATAATAACCATTGAAGCAATCAACAGTAGTGTCATAGCAGGGTACTGTTATCTCGGCCTTCAAATTACGAGCAAGTGTTCTCCTTTGGGTGGAAACGACTAGCAATTCCTTCCTTGGATTAGAGGCTGTACAACAATAAATTAAACCGAAAAAAAAAAAAAAAGGGAATTATACGATCGCTTGATTTAATATTCTCCAACGTCGAATTTGAACGCTACACTAGCTAATTGACAGACATGTGTGTGAGCACAGTAATATTTTATCAAACAAAAAGAAACAGAAGAGAAAGCTCGATCAGGAAATACCTTGTGGTTCTCCAGCATTAATCCAACGATCATTGTTATAATGAGCATCAAGCCTCCGATATTCATTTCCATTATCGACTACAACAACTTCCTTGGAAATGGCATATTAGGGATTAAAAGAAATGGTAAAATAGTCTAAAGGAAAATGTTTTGTCCTTAAATCAAAAAAAAAAAAAAAAATTACAAACTGGATTAAAATCTTCCCTCAAGAAAATTCAAAACAACCACCACGATAGTGCTGATAAGATTCTGAAAAATAAAGGCAAAGAAGTAACATTGATGATACACAGGCCCACTGGGTCGGATTATTCATAATTGGGCCGGGCCCAGTACAAAAGTTAGACGATGAATATAAACGGACCAACGAGGCAGGACTACACCATGTGCTGACCAGGTTAACCTTCCAGGCAGAATAGTCAGAGGAGCAGGACTCCATCGTGTGCTGTGCAGAAATATTTCTAGACAGAATGATCGGCTGAGCATGACGAAGACCGAATCAACAATGGCTCAACTGCTTATAGACGTGGATAGATCCCACGTCCAACAACGTCCAAAGATAACTGATGATAACGTCCCATTATGTCAGGGAAGAGAATCACGATCTACAGCTATAAAAGGAACACCCTGAACAAAAGAAACATAAGAGAAAGCTCGATCAGTAATTACCTTGTGGTTCTCCAGCATTAATCCAACGATCATTGTTATAATGAGCATCAAGCCTCCGATATTCATTTCCATTATCGACTACAACTAGTACAACAACTTCTTTGGAAATGGCATATTAGGGATTAAAAGAAATGGCAAAATAGTCTGAAGAAAAATGTTTTGTCCTTAAATCAACAAAAAAAATTACAAACTGGATTAAAATCTTCCCTCAAACAAATTCAAAACAACCACCACGATAGTGCTGATAAGATTCTGAAAAATAAAGGCAAAGAAGTAACATCTAGATGAAGAACGACCAAAGTGAAGTATATCACCGAGGCCAAACGAATACAAACAATACTGCATTATGCACACAGCACGCACCTGATAGAACATTAGTGAAGTTCCAGCATTGAAACCATAACTTGAAAGGACAATTTTGTTAAGCAAGATCATACTGCAAGAAGAAAGACAGTAAGTTGTTCCAGACAACTGTTAAAGGAAATAAAGTTGCGCCTTTACTAAACCATTTGATTTTAGGACAACGGTAAGCTCTTGATCCTAATATGGTATCGGAGCGGGAGGTCATGGGATCAAACCCTGGCTCCCTCAGTTTATTGTGCAAGTGTTGGACCTCTTTGTCTTGTTGGCCTAGTTTGGTCTTGTCTTTGTGTGCCTAGATGGCACAGCCTTGTTAGAGGCCCATACTTGAGGAGGCATGTTAAAGGAAATAAAGTTGCGCCTTTACTAAAACCAATTGCTTTTAGTACAACGATAAGCGCTTGATCCTAATAACAACATCCCATATCTTCTTTCAGATACATGGTCATGCAGTGGCGGACCCAGAACTTTTTTTCAGCGGGGTCCGTAAATATTTAACACACTAAATAATTTTTTTCACGGGGTCCGAAATATTTTCTATAGGTAAAATGCAGTGTATTTTTATTTTTAGCGGGGTCCGTGGACCACCCTTAGGTGGCTTTGGATCCGCCCCTGTGGTCATGGTGCCTCATTTTATCTCCATCGGATATAACTTCTGGGCTATCAACTGATACTCCTCTATCCCATTTAAATAACCTATTTTAGATGAACCAAAAACCCCATCAATATATCACATCAATTTGCAAGAAATAAGTCGTGGTAGCTTTTACTCTAGCTAATTGTCTGATGTGTTGGCACGAAGTCTTGGCAAATTGTCTGATGTGTTGACAAATTGAACTATAACCCTTGACAATAAAGGCATAGCAGGAATCATACAGCAATTGATATACCAGCCAACGCAACATAGAAATAGGCGCTAGAAAAAGGAAAAGGAGGCTCAACGAATAAATATCAGCCATATTCATGAAACAGGAAATTTCTAATGAACCAAAAACAGAGCCACTAAAGATTGAGAGGAGGCTCGACTATCATGGTTATCACTCGTATTCATTTCCATTATCGACTACAACAACTTCCTTGGAAATGGCATATTAGGGATTAAAATAAATGGCAAAATAGACCGAAAGAAAATATTTTGTCCTTAAATCAATAAAAAAATATAAACTGGATTAAAATTTGTATACATGGTCGAAAGTGGACTAAAACCTAATATTCCCTTTAAATTAACTATATATTAGTTGATTGAAATTTAATTAATTAATTGGATGGAAATGACATGAATAAATTTTTTTTAATATTTATTATTTACGTCTAATATGATTGTATGGATTAAATGGGTAGTATAATAAGATTATATGCATGGCACCGATTGATTATGGACTCGATCAATAAGATATATGTTGTATTTGTTTTTCTTTTTGCTTGAAAATTGTCCTTAGTCATTATAAAGAACGAACCAATTTACTTTCGGCATTTATCTCAATCCCGTTAGCTCCACCGTGTGCTTCGGGTGAGTATAAGATGGAGGCAAATAGAAGAAAACATAAAGATCCTATTGGTAGTTGCAGCTACCCTAATTATTGTGACCTGCGGTTTCGTTTGTTTTTATTCGAAACCGCACATAGGAAAATTCCATTATCATTCCGGTTACTTTACGCATTTTTATTTTTGTGCATGATGTATGTATTCAATTTATATGATATGGTAGATGCATTATTAGGCACGATCTAGATGAATGTGTAGGTGTATCCTTATAAAGATAGCTATGTGATATGCCAAAATCAACAAAACCCTGCCACATCCGTAAACGAGACATAAGCCCAGTAGCGGATAGAGTCCTCGGCCCAGCTCCGCCTCACGCAATCACGATCCACATCATTAGCCAAGGCAATGAGAATAAAGCAGCTAACCACTAGCTCGATACAAAGCACTAGGGGCCGACCTGCTCGTCCCTCCAGCTCGGCACTTTAAGTCCGACCTCAGCTCGGCACTATAAGTCCGACCACAGCTCGGCACCTTCCTGGTTTTCCTGCTTGCCCGCTCGTTCAATGGTCTTTCTTGGCACCGCCAAGCCTTCAACGAGTCCGCCAGGGCTCTCTGCCCATCAAGACTCTCTGTCCGCCGTAGGCTCTCCGAGTCCGCCAGGGCTCTCTGTCCGTCAAGACTCTCTGCTCGCCGTAGGCTCTCTGAGTCTGCCAGGGCTCTCTGTCCGTCAATGCTTTCAGCCCTCCAAGGACTTTCAGCCCTCCAAGCTCACAGTCTGCCAGCTGTCCTGCTCTCACCAGCTGGCCAGATCCATGCATCTATAAATATCACCTTAACCTCCATTACAACTCTCTCTCATTTTTCTTCAAAGAACTACACATTGGCTTGATCCCTTATGAAGGGTACGTGGGCATCCTTTCAGGCACAGCTCATAATCAAAAACACCATCCTTCTCCTCTTACTCCACAAAAGCTCCATCTTTTTCTTGAGCTCCACCGCACCTCACCGGAGAAGTCACCCACTATCAGCTAGATATCCACCTCGAAATCCCTATACCGCAAACTTGATATTTCTGACAATATCACTTGGCTCTGTTACCCGGAACAATCATCAAGAAAGCCTACTCCGATAGCCCGCACCACCGCTAAATCCGTTTTCATGGCGTCGCCGGCGAGATCATTCCTCCATCTTGAACTTCAAAATCAACAAAAGCTTTGATTTTCTGGGTTGTACAGCCTAGAAATCATCATTTTCAGCATCTTAGCCGAAAACTTGGTGCAAGGATCACTGGTTTTACAGATCGTTACTCCTTTATTCCGTCAAAATCATCTCAACTTGAAAGAACACCTTCAACGTCATTTTCAAAACTCACACACGAGTCCTTCATAATTTCCAGGTTGGCGTACATGTTTTATCAACTTAGCTTTTACATATAAAGGGGATTGCCTCTACTTGTGTTGTTTGAGACCATTTGGAGTTATATCACCTTAGCTTCGTCGGATTATGGGTTGAATCTTCAACGGCCGGCACCGCCTTTGTTGACTGTTCATTAAGCAACCAACCTAAGCCTAGTCACCAAGTTATCCCTTAAGTCAACATAACTGGCGGGAGAAACATGACTGTTAAGGGTGATTTTATACGTTTTATAAGGATATATTTTACATCAATTTTCCCCATATATAGATGTTTATCGTAGAATTCGAGCTTATAATCGATTAATTGAGCAAATGACGTTTTGAATGGTTTAAATGCAAAATCGAGTAAATATCGTGGTTTTATTATCTATTTTGTATGGTTTTACGTTTTGCTCGGTTTTGTCATCTTTTAGGTGCACAAATGTGGAATGGAAGAGGTCTAAATGACGTTTGATTGAAGATTAAAGTGGAAAGAAAGAGATACAAGAGGATGAAGATGAAATAAAGCTTGGGAAAATCCCGAAAACGACTCGTAATACGACGGGCTAATCAGAAAGGCGTTTTCTGAAGAAGAGTCCTTAATGAAAGTTGTAGAGTTTTCCGAGAGCTTAATTATGACATTCGGATCATAATTTTTGGAGGTCTACAACTCAATATATGAATTTTAGAAGTTGCAGAGCAGAAATTCAAAGAAGTTAAGCTGCAGCAACATCTTCAAACGGGCATCCATCACCGCCATACTCCCAGCCGCCTTATTTCTCTATATAAAGCAGCGGATTCTCATCTCATATACACAATTCAAACCCTAAATTTTCTAGGGGCGACTTGGCAAGGGCTTTTACATAGTTTTCTTCCATTTTATACACTTTAATTCTTAGATTAATTAGATAGTTTTTATGCTTTTTATTCATCAATTCAAGTTGCATAGAGGATGATAAGAGGCTAAAACCTCTTTGAACAAGCATCGTGAAGCCTTCCTTCAACAATTCAGCTTTTGATTCGTGATTAATCTGTGAGTTTCTATCTCAAAGTTGTTTCTTTTATCATTATTTATTATTGTGTAATGCAATTATATCGAAAGATCGTTGCTTTGTGATTGTTTTATTGATGAAAATCATATAAACCTTAGATCACCGTGATAAAAGAATAGATCTTCGATCTAACTAAAACGAGAGTTATTAGATTGATTTTCTAGATCGTAAATTGAAAGATTTCACGCCTAGGTTAGAAAGACTTAATCTTTAATTGAAAGATCGAAGATTAGAAAACGAACTTGTCTACGAAAGTGGGTGTTCATGCCTCAGATTAGGTGAATCACGACTTGAGTGGAGATCAGGAATTAATCCGAATTAGAATTGAATGTTGATAGGATAGGTGGATCGATTGCTTGCTCGTTCGTTATAATTTGATTTTAATCCTTTAAACTTGAATTGCTAGATTAGTTTACTTTTAATTGCACTCTAGTTTTTATCGCTTTCAATCTTGCCTAGCATTGGATTAATCTCCATTGGACTTTTTAATAGGTTAGTTCTTCGTTTAGTTACTTTTATGACAATATTTGTTTAGGATTCACATTCGTCTAGTTCCCCGTAAGATCGACCCGGCATTAGCCTCCATACTACGATCCTTGCACTTGAGGTTAACCGGTTTATTACTTGTTGTTTTATATTGATAAAATCCGGGACAAGTTTTTGGCGCCCGTTGCCGGGAACCGGACGGTTTGCCTTGTTTTTGTTTTTGTTTGTTTTCGTTTTTCGTGTTAGTTCGCTTTTTTTTCTTTCGTTTTCGCGTTTTAATCCTGTTTTTAGGTTGATTTCTAGGAGGATTAACCTTTAAGTAGTTAGGATATTAGTGTTTTGGATTAGGGTTAAAGTTTCATTTTGTGATTAGTTTTTTTCTCCCGCTTTTTTCGCTCTCTGTTTTCTTTACTTTTCTCTCGCTCAAATCGTTTCGTTTTTTTTAGGAAATTTTGCATATGAACGAGCGTCCATACCTATGAACGCCCGTCCACTGTAAAAAATTCAATCCTGTATCAATTTCTGACCTGCAGACGAGCGTTCATACCTCTGGACGCCCGTCCAAAGGAATTCTGAAAAATCGGACGAGCGTTCATATTTTGAACGCCCGTCCATTTTGAAAACCAGGCAGACGCTCGTTCATATTTTTGGACGCCCGTCCGTCTGTTTCTCTCTTTCTCTTCTCTTTCTTTTTCCTAGGTCTTGATATTAGTTTTAGGTTTTTAATCTTTTAGTTAGATTCTTAGGTTTCCTTTTCGTAGTTTAGGTTTTTAATTTCGTAGTTTTTAGGTTTTGTTCAATTGAGTTGGGTTTCGGTTTATGCAAACTCGAAGTCAGAAAGGGCCATTACTCTTTTCACCTGACCTCGAGCGGACCATAGTCCGACCCAATAGGCGGAAACTTCATTTTACCGATCCTTCGGACGAAGGAAGTTCAGCCTACCAAGAAATTGAACGAAAGTTGATAAAAGAGATCGAAAAAATAGTAATTATGGAGGCCGAGGATAGACGGACATTGGCAGACTACGCCATGCCTGGTGCAGTAACTGTCAACCCGGCTATCGTCTTACCGACCATCACCGCACAAACCTTCGAACTCAAACCTGGGTCTCATTCGGATGATGCAAAGATGCATCAATGTTTCACGGGTTCCTTTTGAAAATCTCTCACACACGCATACACATTCCACGGAGATATGTGGTACGACACGCATTCAAGGTGTGAGTGAGGATGTGATTAAACTTACATCAAGTTTCCGTTCTCTTTGAAGGAGAAGCTAAAGAGTGGTATAGCTCTCTCCCTAGGAATCCATTACCACTGGGCTGCATTGAGAAAGAATTTTTAAGTCAATACTTTCCACCGCCAAGGCACCAAAGTGTTTGAGGGAAATTTATAATTTCTATCATGCGGAAACATAATCTTTCTTTGAGGCATGGAAGAGATTCAAGGCTCTTCTTCGTAAATGCCCCACCATGGGTTAGACTTGCAGAGGCAAGTCAATACCTTTTTTCGAGTGGATTGACCGAGCTCACCAAGGGCATGGTCAATAGTTCATCAGTGGGCTTTTTCGAGGAAAACGCCTCAAGAGGGTGGGCATTGTTCAAGACATTGCCAAATATAATTATGCCCCCTCCTTTCAAGATGTTCAGGCACCACCACCTCCTCCTCCAGGATCGAGGAGGTGAAAATGCGAAACGAGATTGCCATCTTCAAGAAGCGATGGCGGCCACGCTTACCACGTCTCCAAATCCGAAAGTTATCGACTCCTTCCTTTTTCAGAACTCTCAAGTTGATCGCTGAGAATTTTTCTCGACCGCCATATGGTTGGCGGTGTCAATTCATTCCCCATCAACTTATCAAGTCAATGCCGCCCGTAATCATGGGCGGTACAATCCGATCACATGCCAGGTATGTGATGATGCGGGCACATCGCTGCTCGCGTTTCGCCCTATGATCGATGAACGCAGAGATCAATGCCTTTAATGGCCAGCCAAATCGAGAGGTTTGGAAATCAATTCATCGCCAAGGCAACTTTCAAAACCAGGGTTTCCATCAAAATCAAAATTTCAATTTCAATCGAAACCCTAGTTTCAATCGTAACCCGAACTTGAATGCTCCCAATCTTAATCAAAGGTTCAATCAAAAGCGGCCTAACTATTCAAATCCTTCATCTCAAAGTCAATCAAGCCACTTTCTCCCCGAAAATGTTCAAAACTCTCAAGGTCCATCTCACGTTGATGATCCTGGAAGCTAGATTGGACTCTATCGGAAGGAGTGAAGGAGCGAACAATAACTTCCAGAGGAGCAAAATAATAATATCCAATTGTTGATGAATTCGATCAAGCACCTTGAGAAGCAAATGGGTGACCCGACAAGCTTCTACACACCATCGAGGCGGATGCCCAACTTCACGGAGAGAAATCCCAAAGGTGGTCATGTAGCTCATATCGATTTGAATCTTGGCCAATGCATCGACTTGGTTCCTTCACCTCCATACGGTGGAGGAGAGGCCAAATGCAATGAACTTAAGAAGTGGTACTCAACCGAGTGGTCCCCCAACCAGGAAACCACCAGCCCCTCCCGCCAAAGTGATAAGGCAGGAGGGGAAGTCGAGCACCTACGTTCCTGCATTCGCAAGGAAGTCCTCGTGTGCTGTTCTCCTGAGAAGTGAAACAATTAAGGATCCTCTCGGGTGGCTGATCCCCGAGGAATGAGAAATCAAGTGAAAGTCGGTGGTGATCCCCGACTAATCAAAAGAATGAGAAGACGGTTCGGTGGAAAGATTTGGAAGACAAAGCTATGGTGCATCTTCAAGAAAGTCTTTTCGAGGATGATTTGAAAAAGCTTCCATTTCCACCGAGAAAGAGCAACATCCCATTGAGCGAAGATAAGAAGTATGAAAAAGTGCTTAATTTGTTGAAAAATACTCAGTTAATCTTCCATTGTCGAAGTTTTGGTTGAGATGCCTAAGTATACCAAGTTCATTAAGGATGTTGTATCTTCCAAAAGAAATTATCGAAATGGATCAAGCGGTTGGTAAAGATCTGCGTGATGGTCAATTATCAAGACTTACCAACCAAGAGAGGCGACCAGGCAAATTTGTGCTCACATTGCGGATGGGAGGCCTAGTATTCTCAAATTCCTTATATGACTGGGTGCATCCATCGACTTGATGCCATTGTGCATTTGCAATCGGCTTGGGTTACAAAGTCTTCTAGAACCCACTACCATGAACTTGCGGTTCGCAGATAGATCTTCTAAGAAAGCAGAGGAATCACGAGAGACGTATTAGTTCAAATAGATAGGTTTACCTTTCCAGGTTGATCGGGCACGTCTTAGATATTGAGAAAAGTGCAAATGTCCCTTTGATTCTTGGAAGACCTTTTCTATCTACATACTAGAGCCCTCATCGATTGTGATGGTGGGCATGTGACCATTCGAGTTGGTGACCAGGAGGTGAGATATAGTGTTTCAAAATCTATCAATGTACCTTCTGGATCTCCAACCGGCTTTTCCGTTGATGAGACTTCGATGATTTCGATGACTTTATGGATAAGCAAGTCATGGGTGTAGAGGTGAATATGAGCGATCGATTGATAATCCGAATAATCATGGTGTGGTCAATCTAGACCGATTAGCGCCTGATTTTGAGGATGAGCTAAGAGAAGAAGCCTTGGCAGTAGGACCACTAAGTAAGCTCAGCGATGTTGAGTTGAAGAGTGGTGATCTTAAATCAAGTCTAGAGGATCCTCCCGTAGATTTGGTACTGAAGCCGTTGCCTAAACATCTTAAGTATGTGTTTTTAAGAGAAGGTGACAAGCTTCCCTTGATCATATCTGCCAAGCTATCTCGAATAGAAGAGCTTAAACTGTTAAACGTCTTGTGCAAAAATGAGAAAGCCTTTGGATGGCAGGTGGGAGATATCCGAGGAATATCTCCTGACATCTGCGTGCACAAGATCAAGACTAGTGAGGGTGCTAAACGTGTAAGACAGCCCCAAAGGAGGCTTAACCCTCACATGCAAGAAGTAGTCAAGAAGGAAATCATTAAGCTTCTAGATATGGGTATCATATACGCCATTGCTGATAGTGAGTGGGTGTCCCCGACTCAGGTAGTCCCCAAAAAAGGGGGAATTACTATTGAGAAGAATGAGAAGGGAGAGGAGATAGCATTGAGGCTAGTTACAGGCTATATAGTCTGTATTGACTACAGAAAACTCAATGAGGTCACAATGAAAGATCATTTCCCCCTTCCATTCATTGATCAAATGCTTGAGCGTCTAGCAGAGGCACGATTCTCTCGCTTCTGGATGGATATTCGGATACTTCCAGATACCCATCGATCCCGTTGACCAAGAGAAGACCACTTTCACTTGCCCTTATGGTACATTCGCCTACAGGCGGATGCCATTTGGTCTATGCAATGCCCCTGCTACATTTCAGAGGTGTATGCTAGCCATCTTTGACGGGTTAGTTGAAAAGTGCATGGAGATTTTTATGGACGATTTTTCGGTCTTCGGTCAATCCTTCGATGACTGCCTCAATAATCTTGATCAGGTGTTATCTAGATGTGTGGAAAAGAACTTAGTACTCAATTGGGAAAAGTGCCATTTTATGGTCGATGAATGGATAGTTCTTGGCCACAAAGTGTCCGCCAAAGGTATAGAAGTAGATAGGGCCAAGGTAGAAGCCATTGAGAAGATGAGTTATCCTAAGAATGTACGCGAAGTCAGAGGTTTCCTCGGACATGTCGGTTTCTATAGGAGATTCATCCAAGATTTTTCCAAAGTAGCCAAGCCCTATATCTACTCGCTCAAGGAAGACGTTGAGTTCAATTTCGATGAAAACTACAAGCAAGCGTTTGAGGAGCTCAAGAATCGGTTAATATCCGCCCCAATTCTTATATCGCCAGACTGGAACTTGCCCTTTGAGCTTATGTGCGATGCATCCAACTATCTTTGTTAGTGCGAGTCTTAGGACAAACGCCGAATCGAAGGAAAGTTCCGGCTATCTATTACGCCGACCACACGTTGAATCCTTCGCAGTTAACTATACTACGACCCGAAAAGGAATTATTGGCCGTAGTGTTTGCTATGGACAAGTTCCGTAGTTACTTGCTAGGTGCTCAAGTGATCGTGTGGGTGATCACGCCGCTGCGTATATCGATGACTAAAAGGATGCTAAACCGCGCTTCATGCGTTGGATACCGACCTCCAAGAGTTTGACGTTCAAATTAAAGATAAAAAAAGGCGGTGAGAACGTAGTGGCGGATCATGTTTCTAGGGTGTTAAGTGAGGAAAAGGGTGATCTTGATGATATAGATCTTTACTTTCCTCTAGAAAACATCATGTTGATAGATGGTCGTTTGCGCTCCGATGTTCCTTGGTATTCTTCCATCGTCAATTACCGCAATCCCGAGATCTTGATCCGAAATGTCATATCAAGAGAAGAAAAGTTCTTCTACGATATGAAATCTTCGTTGGGATGAACCTTTCCTCTTCAAAATCAGTAAAGATGGTTTGCTAAGGAGGTGTGTTCCGGAACTCGAGCAACGCGATATAATTACTTGATGCCATAGTGGACCCTGGTGGTCACTTTGGTCCGTGGAAAACCGTTGCCAAAATCTTCCAATCCGGTTTCTATTGGCCCACAATCTTCAAAGACACGGAAGCTTTCTGTAAAGCTTGTGATCGTTGCCAAAGAACCGGAGCTTTGACAAGGCGGTTTGACATGCCGTTGAAACCCATCCTTGAATGCGAAGTCTTTGATGTTTGGGGCATCGATTTTATGGGACCTTTCCCATCATCTTGTGGCAACAAATACATCTTAGTCTGCGTTGACTATGTTTCAAATGGGTGGAGGCAATTGCCACTCCTCACAATGATCATAAACGGTCATGAAATTTCGAAGAAGAACATCTTTGTGAGGTTTGGATGTCCACGTGCCTTGATCGGTGATTAAGGACACACTTTTGCAACCGACCTTTGGAAAAAGTCTCGAGAAGTATGGTGTTCGCCATAAAATCGGCACACCATATCATCCGATGACTAGTGGTCGTTGAGCAAAGCAACGAGTCTTAAGAAAATCTGGAGAAGACGGTGAATAGTCATAGAAAAGACGAGAGTCCGAAGTTGGACGATGTACTTTGGGCATATAGGATCGCCTTTAAGACCCCTATGGGTATATCGCCATATCAAATGGTCTCACGGAAACCATGTCATCTCACTGTCGAGCAGAGAGCATAGAGCTTATTGGGCCACAAAGTTTTTAAACTTTGATGCCCAAACTTGTGGACATCATCGACTTCAGCAGTTACATGAGCTGGACGAGTTCAGACTCCAGGCTTATGAAAGCGCCAGGATTAGTAAAGAGAAGATGAAACTACTCCATGACGCCAAGATAAAGAAGAGAGAATTCCAGGTCGGCGAGCAAGTTCTCTTATACAATTCTAGGTTACATTTGTTTCCTGGGAAGTTGAGAACACGTTGGTCCGGTCCTTTTGAGATTCTCCAAATCATTCCTGGAGGTGTTCTAGAACTACGCGGTTATCCAGATCAACCGTTTCGAGTTAATGGTCAAAGGTGCAAGCACTACATTGGTGAACCTAAAGAAAAACCTTTAATTGTTAAATTTCTCGATATTCTCGGATGTGGTGTTACAGAGGTCAATGAATTTGGCGAGTTTTCATCCGATTTATTCTTCGAGGATGACGGTATTGGTTCATCAGCAGGTAGTTGGGATATGGAGGAGTATGAAAAAGAGCAAAAGCTTAAACGTCATCAGAGGAATCAGAGAAGAAAGAAATCAGCCATGGGGAAGATTAAACGAGTTTGGAAGGCTATAAAAGATTTTACCCCATGTGTTAGATGTCGCTTCTGACGACCACACTACGGACCGGGCTTAAGCGAGGTAGTGGGTGGCGAGAAGGTTAAATGGCCTGATCCAGGTGAGCTTCAAATGTGTCGAGCTAACGACAATAACCATTAAGCGCTACTAGGAGGCATCCTAGATATCCCTTATTATATTAGTTTCTTTCTTTAGTTATTTTTCCTTGTTCTAGTTGTTTTAATCTTATTAGGATTGTGTTGTTTTTGTCGATCACCGTCCTAATCTTATACTGAGGTCGAAGTGTTGTTTTGCTTACGATTTCCTCTTATCTTTATCTCTATCACTTTTGCGCGATATGGTTTAATCCCTTGTATCCCCGAGGTATTTCTTTGTTTTTCAAAGTGTGCGGGATATTTTCGATAGCGATTGTGAGCTTTAGGCGATTTCGCTTTTCCGGTGGATGGTCCACGATCTCACTGGATTCGTTGAGCATTTCAGGTGAGGTCGACCCACTTCCGAGAATAGCTCCTTTCGAACAACGAATCAGCTAAGTTTTTCTTTCTTTTATTTTTGCACACCATGAGGACATCTTTGTAATTTAATTGTGGGGAGGGGATAAGTCGATATGTATCTATACATTTGCTTACATGATTTTATTTTTATGCAAAAATGAGCTAAATTTTAAAAAATTTGTTTTGTCTCGAGTGAGCAATGCATGTTTTTGTTCGGTTTGTTATATTCATTGATCTTTGTATGCCGTATGTTCCATAAGTTAGATGTTTCACCCGATATTATTTTCCACGAGCCATAGTGAATGATGAGCTATATTATAAAGTTATACCCCTTTTGATTAGTGATGTTTGATTCCTTATAAGTCATGTGCTTAGTGCTAATGTTCATATCGTGAGACTTATGATAGTTTGTATTTAGTTCCAAGTACGATGTACTGTGAATATCTAGAAGTTTGAATGTGATAAGTAATACGTAGCTAATGTCATTTGAAAAAGTTGAGTTAATAATGAAATCAATAGTGTGTGTCGGAAGCTGGTCGATGATTTGAGTGCGGTAAGGCATTATCTCGAAATGTTTTATTCCACTATGATGACCAAAAGCTCACGACGATGGAAGAAGTCGCTTTATGATTTGAGTAAGGTAGGGTATACCACGTATGTCCTATTCTGCTATGATGAGCAATAGCTTATTCTGATGTGTGTTTAAATGTGAAATCAATTGAATCAACTTAAGAATTGGTATGAAAAGAATGAAATGAGACTTAGTTATCGTTAATCTTATCCAAAGATAAACCGATGGATATCTTTGTAGGATTATCCTCTAAGTATGTCGGAAAGGTCTTAAATGTGTTCTATCATCTTTTCCGGGATATGTTCCGTTTTGTAGGGTGCATCTTATAAGTATCTTTTATTACTAGTTTGAAGGGGGTATTAGCTAGTTTTGCTTGAAATATTCAAGTTTGGATTTAGTGGAAATTTGCTATGGTTATGCACACACACACGGGTGAACTTCTAATTTATTGACTATATGGTATATGTGTTGAGATGTTTATATTCTTTCCGAGCCTTTATCTTGTTTTGTTTTGCTCGGGACGAGCAAAGTTTAAGTGTGGAGGAGTTGTTAAGGGTGATTTTATACGTTTTATAAGGATATATTTTACATCAATTTTCCCCATATATAGATGTTTATCATAGAATTCGAGCTTATAATCGATTAATTGAGCAAATGACGTTTTGAATGGTTTAAATGCAAAATCGAGTAAATATCGTGGTTTTATTATCTATTTTGTATGGTTTTACGTTTTGCTCGGTTTTGTCATCTTTTAGGTGCACAAATGTGGAATGGAAGAGGTCTAAATGACGTTTGATTGAAGATTAAAGTGGAAAGAAAGAGATACAATAGGATGAAGATGAAATAAAGCTTGGGAAAATCCCGAAAACGACTCATAATACGACGGGCTAATCAGAAAGGCGTTTTCTGAAGAAGAGTCCTTAATGAAAGTTGTAGAGTTTTCCGAGAGCTTAATTATGACATTCGGATCATAATTTTTGGAGGTCTACAACTCAAGATATGAATTTTAGAAGTTGCAGAGCAGAAATTCAAAGAAGTTAAGCTGCAGCAACATCTTCAAACGGGCGTCCATCACCGCCATACTCCCAGCCGCCTTATTTATCTATATAAAGCAGCGGATTCTCATCTCATATACACAATTCGAACCCTAAATTTTCTAGGGGCAGCTTGGCTGCGTTTCTACATAGTTTTCTTCCAGTTTTATACACTTTAATTCTTAGATTAATTAGATAGTTTTTATGCTTTTTATTCATCAATTCAAGTTGCATAGAGGATGATAAGAGGCTAAAACCTCTTTGAACAAGCATCGTGAAGCCTTCCTTCAACAATTCAGTTTTGATTCGTGATTAATCTGTGAGTTTCTATCTCAAAGTTGTTTCTTTTATCATTATTTATTATTGTGTAATGCAATTATATCGAAAGATCGTTGCTTTGTGATTGTTTTATTGATGAAAATCATATAAACCTTAGATCACCGTGATAAAAGAATAGATCTTCGATCTAACTAAAACGAGAGTTATTAGATTGATTTTCTAGATCAGAAATTGAAAGATTTCACGCCTAGGTTAGAAAGACTTAATCTTTAATTGAAAGATCGAAGATTAGAAAACGAACTTGTCTCACGAAAGTGGGTGTTCATGCCTCGATTAGGTGAATCACGACTTGAGTGGAGATCACGAATTAATCCAATTAGAATTGAATGTTGATAGGATAGGTGGATCGATTGCTTGCTCGTTCGTTATAATTTGATTTTAATCCTTTAAACTTGAATTGCTAGATTAGTTTACTTTTAATTGCACTCTAGTTTTTATCGCTTTCAATCTTGCCTAGCATTGGATTAATCTCCTCTGTCTAGTTACTTTTATGCATATTTGTTTAGGTTAGTTCTTCGTTTAGGTTAGTTTCGTGACAATAGTTTAGTTGAAAACAAAAGCTAGGATTCACATTCGTCTAGTTCCCCGTAAGATCGACCCGGCATTTGCCTCCATACTACGATCCTTGCACTTGAGGTTAACCGGTTTATTACTTGTTGTTTTATATTGATAAAATCCGGGACAATGACACCTGCCGACATCAGCCTCGGCACGCTAAGTTCGACATAAGCCTCGGCACGCTTAGTCCGACATCAGCCTCGGCACGCTAAGTCCGACATCAATCTCGGCACCCTAAGTCCGACATCAGCCTCAGCACCCTAAGTCTGACATTAGCCTACATCAGTAAATCACAACGCGATATCAACACTGATTCAAGCCTGATAAACATTATCGACATCTAAGCCTGTCTCGCTACAATGCACAGTGATGAGAGTCAAATTGTAGTGTATTTCTTATATGAGATTACCTCATTTTATGAGTTATTCATGGTTATTTTGGGCTATTATGGGTAGTATATGAACGATATTCACTTATATGTATGTTTCGAGACTAATGACGTTTTCATCCTAAAAACTCGTGTTTTATGTGGATTTCGTTATGTTTCTGTCAATGTATATTATGCCTTGGTGTTTGTGTCTTTGTTTTCAGGCTTAGATTGATGTATAAGGTCAACAATAAGGAAGAGAGTCTCGAGAAAGAACGAGATTTGGGGCCAAGGAGGAGAAAAGAGTGAAGAATCATTGACGAAATCTGAACCAGTCACTTAAGGGGAATTTTGGTCACAATTGGAGACACTTTTAGGAATAGTTGTCTTGATGAAAATTGTAGAGGATTCAACTAGCTTTCCAACGCATTTTGAATCATCTCATTTGGAGCCCTAGAAGTGATGTTATGATGAAAATACTGAAGCTTAGGTCAAACTAGCGTTTGGCCAATCCAAACGAGCGTTTACGGAGCAAATTTACATGCAGAGAGTTGGCTTTTCAGGAAAACGGGCGTTTGCCTTGCCACGAACGCCCGTTCGCGGTCGGGATGCGGCAAAAACCTATAAAAACCCTCTTTTTCGATCCCAATTGATATCTATTCAGTACTTAGACGTTTTAGGGTTTCTTAGGGGCGATTTTAGGGCGATTTCCATTAGTTTAAACGTTGTTTCAATCCTTAGGTCATAGATTTAATTCCTAGCAACTCTATACAACTTTCATAGCTAAGATTTTTGATTCGTGATCCAGGATTTCATCTTTTGAAGGAGATTTTCATACAATTCAAGGGGTCATCTTTTATGGTAATTATTTCTTTATCTTTCCATTATTTGATTTTGTTTTTTATTATTGATTTCATTATTATTTCGTTTTTCAATCCCATCATGAGTAGCTAATCCGTTGTGTAGCCGAATTATGTGAAAGCGAGCGAAAACCCTAAGGGGGATTAGACGGGAGTAGTGTTGTGCTTAATTAAACGTTTGTATGATTAATCCACGTTCTAAAACTTGTTCTTATAAAGATTATATCTTTGAATTAGATTGAAAACCTAGTTCACTGCCACACACACATCGAACTTATAGATGTATTTTACGGTGAGATGTGGGATAAGGGGTTTTAGGATCATTGCGTAGACACAGCCTAGTTGTTAGATTGACAACCTAGCTAGTTGTTAGGACTGTGCCCTATGTGAGGTTTTCATCGGTTTTCCGAGCGGCTCAAGATTTTGGTAAACCATGTTAGGCTAGTTGGCTTTCTAAAGGGATGGTTAATTAACCTGGCGTAGGGTGTTAAGCGAGAGTTTTTCAGACCTTAACACCAGAATTAGGAGTTGGCACCCGTGGATGTCATATAAACTGAATTGGATAGGTAGGTCGGTTAAAACACGCTCCTTGTCGAGTCTTTCTTGTGGGGTAAAAGTAACCCCGCTGGATCGTAGTTCGGCTATGCCTTTTAGTCATATAAGTAAAACCAGTAGTGTAATCGTTATTTCTGCATTAGTTGTTAATCTTTCCACTATCTATTGACATGAACCATGTTCTACGTCGACTTTGGTACTTCACTGTTACTCCCTGTGGATTCAACCTTGTGACCACTATACTACCGTTGACCCGATACTCTGTCGGTTAATGTTAGCGGTTAAGTATTTTGCTTTCAAGAATTTTGGCGCCGTTGCCGGGGAGTAGATAGTGAATATCTTGTAAGTTGACCGAAAGTTTGGGCTTAGGTCGTTTTTTTTTTCTTTGTTTTTTTTTTCTTGATGGAGTTCTCATGTTGAAGCGTCACACCACCTATTGCTGTGGTGGTGGTGACGAGATACCTTGATTGTGTTGTGTTGTTTTCTGAGATTTCGTAGTGTGTGCTGAAATGGAGGGATTCTCAAATCCACACTACCCACCTGAACGCCAATGTCCCCAACCAGAGATGACTATGAACCAGTACATGCAACAATGGTATGAGCCTCAACCTAAATATCAGCAGCAGAGTAACCAGAGTTCTTGGGTTTATCAGTGCCCTAGTGCAGACCCGAATCAGAACTACGGTTATTTGAATGGGAAGAGTAATGGACAGTTTGGTGGGAACATGCAGCATTGGAATAAGAGGAATGGGATTGGTGAGTTTCAACTAGTCCAACAATGTCAACCGATTCAGCAGAACAACGAGAACTTTAAGCCAGAGTTCGACCAAGAGACTGTGAACCGAATGCTGCAGATGCTTTGGGATCAGGGGTTCCAAAACCCTTTTGCCCAACAATCCCTGCAACAACCTATACAACAAGTGAATGAGAGCCCAGCTTGGAAAGAGACCTACACTCCCCCTCAAGTAAACCAGAGTCAGTATGACCATTCTGTATCTCAACCGCAAGAGGAATATGAGATTGATTTCACTTCTGCTGAAGAAGAACGGGAAGTTGAGATAATAAAGGAGCTGTCAGAGAGGGTTTCTATTGCAAAAGTCAAGAAAGTGCGGATACATCAATGTTCTGACTGGGAGAAGTGGATGGATGAGCTGCAGAGAGAGATCAAGGAATATATGGATCGGATTTGGACGCTCAACCGAAGGAGTGCCCGCGGTGAGTATAGAACTTCTACGACTAAAGCAGAATGGGCACGTAGGAAGGGCAGGCTTATGGAAGTATACCAGGATCTCACCTCATTCAAGAAAGCCCGGAAGTTAGAGCATGAAACAAAGGCTTGTGCAACAGAGGTAATTAGGGATAATGAGGAGGCCATTAGAGAAGAAGTTCAGGTGGAGAGTAACGTTAAGGATTCGGTTTGCTATGATGAGCTGTCGGATCCAGATGAGCTACAAGATTTGAGGATAGAAGAGGTGCAAACTTTGCCTATTACACCGCCTCCCGATGCAATATGAAATGATGACTTGGAGGGGTGCATAATAGATTTGAGCACACTCTTTGATGAGATAAAGTTGGAGTTAAAAGAGAAGCCGGGATCGCCCATTGCAATTTATGAAGATGCCTGTATGGAGTGTGGGGTGAAACCTCATGAGATTTATAAATCACCCATGGTAGGGCTACCGTGAGAAGTGGAGATTATTCATATGTTGGTCCCGGATTATTACCCTCTTCCACTCTGTGTGGATGATTTTTATGCGACCCAGTTTGTATATTCCCCGGTGGATGAAGTTTATGGAATTGCTAACAAAGGGAAACTACTATGGAGTGGTGACTTTAAGAAGAGGATGGATCGACGGGCTGAAAAAAGAAGATTCTCCGGCTGGGTAGAGGTAGCATCAAGGACCAAAAGAGGTAAGTTTTTAGTAAATTTAATTTCTATGGTTCTCGCATTGTTCACTTTTCTTAAGCTATTGGTCTTCTTGAGTTTAGATTTTGGTTGATGAGTTTTGATGCTTAATTGTTTGAAATAAGTTGGTTGGAGTCGTTTGAGTCTTTCATGATTGGAGTCTGCTTAAGTGTCACCCGGTCGAGCCAACGACGTAAAACACAGGCGCTTGTGGGTGGCAACCCACATTTTTGCTTTATTTGTTTAGATCTTATTGGGACCCTGAGAGGATATTTTACACCCAATTCTTGTTTTGACATGCATGCTATAGCCGATATTTTCTTTATATATACATCTTCATGTTTGTGTTACCTACACTTAAGGTTTCGGTCTTTCGTTGTAGATAATTCTTTGTGTTTACTTTGTAGCACAGGCACCCTGGGAGATACATTTGCGGTTGTTGCATTGCATTGGATGAGCTTTGCCGACAGTTCAGCTAAGTCTTTTTCCTTTCTCACTCACACACACCGAGGGCGATTGCTTCGTTTAAGTGGGGGGTAGGAGACTTAGCTTCACTGTTTTTGTTGATAAATTTTTATGCCATGTTTTCATATACTTGAATGATTTGTAGGCTTAGTTTTTGCTATATCGTGTGAATTTGGGCCATATTTTAAAAAAATTCATGGATTGATGTTGTGTTATATGTTGAATCATGATATCCTTAGGTTAAGTGTTTTACAATTGAGTAAATGCATGCGAGTTAAGTCGTGATCTTGTTATAAAAATGGACTACACATGCACTTAATAGCTTCAATGTCATGAGTTATGGTAATTAGTGATGCTTATAGTTGTCATAGTCTATTCTGTTACCTAGAACTTATATGATTAACTTCAAGGCGAAATAGAAAGGTCTATCTTGGTAGATTAAGGGATGACGGTCCTGGCATTTCTTTGACCCAACTAGAGCCAAATAGCCAACCTTGTACATAATTTCCACAGAAACCCCTCTGAGCCTTTGTAGGGTGGTTAGACCTCCACCCGAACGTAGCCATTCGTTGATTAGCCTATATTACCGACCCTTAGCCTTTATTTGTGGTCTACATTTCTTTGGCACCCTACGAGTGAGTTTTAATCTTATTTTGGGCACACTTGCCAGCACAAGTGTGGGGTGGTGAAGTGTGTATCAAAGTGTGGTGTTGGTGAATCTTTTGTACTACGAATGAGAATGGGCAGCAAAAAGTGTTGGTGTTCGGTTTATTAAAAAAAAGGAAAAAAAATCAAAATCAGTCAAAAAAATGGAACAAAGTGTTTGAAAAAAGTTGAGTCAAAGAATGTTTGATGAAGGGCTATGTATTAATTCTTCCAAAGTGGCATTGGTGGACAAGTTTTCATTGAATTGTGTTTGGATTTTAGAGTAAAGAAGGAGAATGCTTGCTTGAACCAAGCTAAGAAGGTGTGGTATGAGCTAAATGCAAGATGTTTTGATTAGACTCACTCATTTTTCTCTTTTGATATTCCTTTTATCCTTTCATTTAGCCCCGTCCCAAACCTAACGTTACAACCTTGCAAGTCCTACCTGACCTTAGTTAGCCTTGATTTGACCTCGATTAGTGGAGATGTTTATGAAGTATAAGCCTATGGTGTAACAACAATAGTCATACATCTATAATCTGAACCGGTTAACTGTGATGAATGAATGAGAAGCTATGCACACACTCACATTCCGTTTTTGTAATAAGGTAGGATTAGACTCAATTGCATTTGCATGGTTGTTTTCACTTGACCTTAGCATATGATGATCCCGTGTATGACTACAATGTTGACTCTATGTTACATTTTAGAGTCGCTTTGTTTGCTCGAGGGCGAGCAAAAGCTAAGTGGGGGGTAGTTGATGGGAGTCAAATTGTAGTGTATTTCTTATATGATATTACCTCATTTTACGAGTTATTCATGGTTATTTTGGGCTATTATGGGTAGTATATGAACGATATTCACTTATATGCATGTTTCGAGACTAATGACGTTTTCGTTCTAAAAACTCGTGTTTGATGTGGATTTCGTTACATTTCTGTCAATGTATATTATGCCTTGGTGTTCGTGTCTTTGTTTTCAGGCTTAGATTGATGTATAAGGTCGAGAATAAGGAAGAGAGTCTCGAGAAAGAACGATATTTGGGGCCAAAGAGGAGAAAAGAGTGAAGAATCATTGATGAAATCTGAACAAGTCATTTCAGGGGCATTTTGGTCACACTTGGAAACACTTTCAGGAATAGTTGTCTGGATGAAAGTTGTAGAGGATTGAACGAGCTTTCCAACTCATTTTGAATCATCTCATTTGGAGCCCTAGAAGTGAAGTTATGATGAAAATACTGAAGCTTAGGTCAAACTAGCGTTTGGCCAATCCAAACAAGCGTTTATGGAGCAAATTTACATGCAGAGAGTTGGATTTTCAGGTAAACGGGCTTTTTCCTTGCCACGAACGCCCGTTCACGGTCGGGATGTGGCAAAAACCTATAAAAACCCTCTTTTTCGATCCCAATTGATATCTATTCAGTACTTAGACGTTTTTGGGTTTCTCAGGGGCGATTTTAGGGCGATTTCCATTAGTTTAAACGTTGTTTCAATCCTTAGGTCGTAGATTTAATTCCTAGCAACTCTATACAACTTTCATAGCTTAGATTTTCGATTCGTCATCCAAGATTTCATCTTTTGAAGGAGATTTTCATACAATTCAAGGTTTCATCTTTTATGGTAATTATTTCTTTGTCTTTCAATTATTTGATTATGTTTTTTATTATTGATTTCATTATTATTTCATTTTTCAATCCCATCATGAGTAGCTAATCCGTTGTGTAGCCGAATTATGTGAAAGTGAGCGAAAACCCTAAGGGGGATTAGATGGGAGTAGTGTAGTGCTTAATTAAACGTTTGTATGATTAATCCACGTTCTAAAACTTGTTCTTTTAAAGATTATAACTTTGAATTAGATTGACAACCTAGTTCACTGCCACACACACATTGAACTTATAGATGTATTTTGCGGTGAGATGTGGGATAAGGGGTTTTAGGATCATTGCGTAGACACAGCCTAGTTGTTAGATTGACAACCTAGCTAGTTGTTAGGAATGTGCCCTATGTGAGGTTTTCATCGGTTTTCCGAGCGGCTCAAGATTTTGGTAAACCATGTTAGGCTAGTTGGCTTTCTAAATGGAGGGTTAATTAGCCTGGCGTAGGGTGTTAAACGAGAGTTGTTCAGACCTTAACACCAGAATTAGGAGTGGGCACCCATGGATGTCATATAAACTGAATTGGATAGGTAGGTCGGTTAAAACACGCTCCTTGTCGAGTCTTTCATGTGGGGTAAAAGTAACCCGTTGGATCGTAGTTCGGCTATGCCTTTTAATCATATAAGTAAAACCAGTAGTGTAATCGTTATTTCTGCATTAGTTGTTAATCTTTCCACTATCTAGACCTGAACCAAGTTCTTCGTCGACTTTGGTACTTCACTGTTACTCCCTGTGGATTCTACCTTGTGACCATTAAACTACCGTTGACCCGATACTCTGTCGGTTAAAGTTAGCGGTTAAGTATTTTGCTGTCACACAGCATACATCAGTAATTCACAACGCGATGTCAACATTGATTCAAGCCCGATCAACATTATTGGCATCTAAGCCTGTCTGCGACAATGCACAGCATACATCAGTAATTCACAACGCGATGTCAACACTGATTCAAGCCCGATAAACATTATCGGCATCTAAGCCTGTCCGCTACAATGCACAGCATACATCAGTAATTCGCAACGCCATGTCAACACTGATTCAAGCCTGATAAATATTATCAGCATCTACGCTTGTCCACTACAATGCCCAACATACATCAGTAATTCGCAACGCGATGTCAACACTGATTCAAGCCCGATAAACATTATCGGCATCTAAGCATGTCCGCTACAATGCACAGCATACATAATAATTCGCAACGCCATGTCAACCGTGATTCAAGCCCGATAAACATTATTGGCATCTAAGCCTGTCCGCGACAATGCACAGCATACATCAGTAATTCGCAATGCGATGTCAACACTGATTCAAGCCCGATAAACATTATCGGCATCTAAGTCTATCCGCTACAATTCACAACATACATCAGTAATTCGCAACGCTATGTCAACACTGATTCAAGCCCGATAAACATTATCGGCATTTAAGCCTGTCCGCTACAATGCACAGCATACATCAGTCATTCGCAACGCGATGTCAACACTGATTCTAGCCTGATAAACATTATCTACATCTAAGCCTGTCCGCTACAATGCACAACATACATCAGTAATTCGCAATGCGATATCAACACTGATTTAAGCCCGACTCTAGCTCGGCATCATATTTGGATCTCGCCCTCGAGCGAATCTTCTATAAGCCTGACGCTAGCTCGGCATTATATTTGAGCTTACCCTCAAGCACATCTTCTATAAGCCCGACGCCAGTTCGGCATTATATTTGGAGCTCGCCCTCGAGCACATCTTCTATAAGCCCGACGGCCGCTCGGCATCATATTTAGAGCTCGCCCTCAAGTGCATCTTCTAAGTCAGACCTCAGCTCGGCACCTTAAGTCCGACCCCAGCTCAGCACTCTAAGTCCGACCTCAGCTCGGCTCTCGAAGTCTGACGCTCTCCAACTCGGCACTCTAAGTCCGACCTCAGCTCGGCACTCCAAGTCTGACCTCAGTTCGGCACTCTAAGTCTGACCTCAACTCGGTACCATAAGTCCGACCTCAGCTCGGCACTCTAAGCCCGACCTCAGCTCGGCACACTAAGCCCGACCTCAGCTCGGCACTCTAAGTCCGACGCTCTCCAGCTCGGCACTCTCAGCCTAATCTCAGCTCGGCACTCTAAGCCCGACCTCAGCTCGGAACACTGAGTACGGCTTTCGTCCCATGAGACGGCTTACGGCCATATAAGCCCGACTCCAGCTCGACATCATATTTTTGCTCTCACTCAAGAGAATCTTTTATCACTCTGCAACAGTCTTCTCGGCAAACGGTACATCAAGTCATCTACAACTTTACTCCATGATTCTCACATATACAGTGAAGAGCTCAAGGAGTAGGGGCCATTGATATGCCAAAATCAACAAAACCCTGCCACATCCGTAAATGATACATAAGCCCAGTAGCGGATATGGTCCTCGGCCCAGCTCAACCTCACGCTTCCACAATCCTCATCATTAGCCAAGGCAACAAGAATAAAGTAGCTAACCACTAGCTCGATACAAAGCAATGGGGTCCGACCTGCTCGTCCCTCCAGCTCGGCACCTTAAGTCCGACCTCAGCTCGGCACTCTAAGTTCGACCTCAGCTCGGCACCTTCCTGGTTTTCCTGCTTGCCCGCTCGTTCAACGGTCTTTCATGGCACCGCAAAGCCTTCAACAAGTCCGCCAGGGCTCTCTGCCAGTCAAGACTCTCTGCCCGAAGTAGGCTCTCCCAGTCCGCCAGGGCTCTCTGTCCGTCAAGACTCTCTGCCCGCCGTAGGCTCTCCGAGACCGCCAGGGCTCTCTGCCCGTCAAGACTCTCTGCCTGCCGTAGGCTCTCCGAGTCCACTAGGGCTCTCTGTCCGTCAAGACTCTCTGACCGCCGTAGGCTCTCTGAGTCCGCCAGGGCTCTCTGCCCGTCAAGGCTTTCTGCCCGCCAAGGGCTTTCGGCCATCCAAGCTCCAGTCTGCTAGTTGTCCTGCTCTCACCAGCTGGCCAGCTCCATGCCTCTATAAATATCACATTCACCTCCATTACAACTCTCTCACAGTTTTCTTCAAAGAACTACGCATTGGCTTGATCCCTTATGAATGGTACGTAGGCAACATTTCAGGCACAGCTCATAATCAAAAACACCATCCTCCTCCTCTGACTCCACAAAAGCTCCATCTTTTTCTTGAGCTCCACCGCACCTCACCGGAGAAATCACCCACTATCATCTAGATATCCACCTCAAAATCCATATTCCGCAAATCTGATATTTCTGACAATATCAATATGTAATGATGAGACCAATTAATAAATTAAATAAATACTCCCATCTCAAAAATTAAGTGAGAAAATTGCTTCCCAATATTATAACGACGGTGAAGAGCCTTTGTTCAGATCCAACTGATCGACTAACTTCGGGAGTTGACCTACCACATAGGTTGTAACAGAAGAGGTAACTCACGATTTACTAGCTCAGTTAGATCATTACAAGCGCAATACATATTTATATCTTTGAACATGGTGAAAGTATATCTTGACATGTATTGTGACTCGATTGGTTACGGTGAGATATAAATCAGGCAATAGGTTCCGTAAGCAATAGGTCTTGTAGTGTGCATTCGACGACAGCACCGCAGAAACAGTAGTCTGGGCAGTTGTCCTCTGCTTGAGGATCAGCATCACAAGCGTACTGATTGCAAAACCTTTCATCATAAAGTTTTCGAGATTCATAAAATAATTTTCTCGAAGATGAAAATAATATTCATCATGATCAGGTTCGGTGTCTGAAGCTACAACAACAGAACATTTAGTTACACCACAAAAGCAACCCAACTGATGACAAGTATCAACAGAAGATCTTAGATCGCATAATTCTTCATTGCACTCCTCTTCGGTAGTAATAAGCGTTCGTGGGGGTTAAACTGATGTAAGGGGGAATTCACAAAAATTAATTAATTGTAATTCAAAAACTAATTGATGATAATCAAGAAAATTCGTTGACGCATGTAAATAAAGATATTAAAAGTTCATGTAGGCAGCATCAAAAATAAAAAAATCATTGTTTTGACAGAGATATTCTGTTCAAACAACACTTTTCAATTCCTCAAAAAAAAAAAAAAAAAAAAAAAAAAAAAAAAAAAAAAACTTTTCAAGCTCTTTAATTGAAAAAATTGTTGGAGAAATTTGAATTAATATTAATGCTAAGAGTTGCATCACTTCGATGAAATGTTACAACCAAATAAGGGTTATAACTCTTCGGTTAAAAGTTGCAACTGTTAAATGAACGGACATCTTTCTCCTATAAATTCCTATCACTATAATGAAAAAGAATGCAGATTTTATATGTTTTCCTTAGACAAAATTCTGGCCAAATGCTTTCAAATACTCAACCAAATACTTTGCATATATTTTCGAGTCAAGAAGAGATTTACAGAACATGATCGGTTCGCCGTCTTCTTCACATCTAAGTGCAAGACTAGAAGAAGGAATGACTGTTGTATCTTGGGAGACGATTGTCATTACCGTGTGCATATAATCGGCGCAAAAACGTCTTAAGGACAGAGTTCTACACTCGTCTCAGTCAATAAGTTTTCTGTCATATTTTTTTGCTTTCGTTTTTGCTTGAATTACGTGTTAAACAGCATGCTAGATGATCAATTTCCCAACAGTCTTAAGCCGTTTTTATGTTTTCGGTTTTGCGGTATTGATGCGTGTTGTTTAACAGTCCATGGAATCTTATGGACCATTCGGAAAATGATATCTGAATGGGTTAGAAGTCCTTTTGTTCTCTGTCTGCAAATTCGCTGTAATATTAAATCAGTGTTGATATATACTACATATTCTAATCACTCATCAATGTTAAATTCTGTGCATGGACAGTAATGGTAAAATTCTGAATGTGCATCTAGATCACTCAATATAAAAAAGGTCGTGAGTAATCTGGTGAAAAATTTGTTGAAGTAATACTACATGAAAGGGTGTGACTGATATAATTATTGATTAGACACAATTTCTTGTTAAGATTTTTTGTGTGTGGAAAATGACTGTATAAATCAATATGTGTTTTGATTAAAATGAAATGTCCAATAATTATATTTTAATGTACGTTCTACTTTTGTTAGAGTGAAACTTTACAATGAAACTTTACTTTGCAATGAACCAGAATGGTGTCGTCTGTAAATAATATATTTAAAAAGACTACATGCCTGTTGAAATGCGTTTGGATTTTAGTTGAATATTGGACACAAGATCGATCAATACTCTGTGATCGATCAAGTTTTCTATTTTTTTTTAAATTTTTTTTATAATTGAAGTGTGGTGACCCTATTTGGCAATGACAAATTATGTCACCCTAAAGATCCGGGCTTTTCCTTATGTTAATGATGAATAATCAAGAACCCTAATGCCAAGAACAAAGAAGGGGTTTTGTATATTTGCGGCTGAGTCTAAGTGGAATTCTTAGAGTGCCTATGTATCCTGTTATTATTCCAGGAATCAAGCCATCCGTAGTTCCTGGAACGTTGTATTTATAAGGACAATGCTGGACCTAACCCTAATATGAGTCGGTTTGTAGCTATTGTCATATTTACCCTTAATTGGGCTTTACCCCTTGCCCAAGTTACCCTGTGGGTACTGGGCCAACGTAGCTGGTGTGGACTCTGTTCTCGATATCGATCTGCCCGACCTGGGATGATCGACTCCTGGAACTCACGTCATGCACTGCCCGTAAGTCGATAGTCGTGACCTCGAATCCCTAGCCATACTTCAGGCTCGAGGATCGACATGCATGCCATGGCTTCCAAGTCGATAGTCCGACTGGCATGCCTTATCTGGCTCATGTGCCTTAGTAAATATTTAGTCCATGAGGTCCACTCGATGATGATATATCGAGGTGCGTAACCCGATATCGTCATAAGCCCCCCAGACCTGAGAGAGGCGACTTCCGTTGTCCGAGGTCAGATCTGCCAATTTGAAATCGTCTTCGAGTTGGACTAAATCTTGGGCGGGAAATGGTGTATCTGCTTCGTATGACACCTGTCTCCCTAGCCAATCGTGGCCGTTCGCTGTGACGTCAGAGCGCATTATCTTTTCGTCTTCTGCCATAAATGACGTCGTCCTTGATTCTCGCGATATCTAGGGGGTTATAACTGCCGGTAACCCCCCTAATCACGTCTTTTCACTTATCATTTGGCAACATAAACGCATAAAGAGGGAGAGGAGTCCAGACGGTGTTTCCCACTGCCATCCGTTTCCTTCTTCAACTCCAGAAAACAAGTAAGCAACTTTGTCTTCCTGTTGTCTTCTTCTTCTTCCTACCGCATTCGCTCAAATCTGTCCATGTCTAGTAGTACAACAGTCTCCGATAGAATAGAGGGGTCTCGTTCCGGTGATCAAACACCACTATCCGCTCCTTCCGAACAACCTCTACAACCAAACCTTGAGGAACCCTTGGGTACGGTCAGGGAGCCCAAGAAACTATCCACCAGAATGGATGAAAAGGGGCCTAAGGGGTGCATTTCCTGTCTCACCATGGATGATCTCAACCAAATGCGGAGGAGATATTGGCTTTCTAGCCCTCAACTGGTGGTTCAGCTTCCTTCCGGCCACCATCAGTTTGCCGATGAGCCCCCAGAAGGGTTCTGTACGGTCTATGAGGCCCAATTGTCGAGTGGGCTAAGATTCCCTCTATGTCCGGCGGTCCTGGCTGTTCTTCGTCATTACGAGATTGGCGTATCTCAACTGGGCCCGAATGCAATCCGGACTTTGATGGGCTTTTTGATTGCCTGCCGAGTGGCGGGTATCGGTTTTACCGTTCCTTTATTCCGGTTGTGGTACATGATCGCTGCGCTGCCGGATAAGATGTGGTACACGTTTCAGAGGCGTGCCAATCGTCATGAGTTCGTGTCTCGGGGACCTTCATCTCATGGGAATTGGAAGCCTAGGTTTTTCTTTCTCCGACATGGATCGGATAATCCTTATATCGGCTTATGGAGGTCGAGAGACGGAAGGGATGACAAACTAGGTCGTTAGGCCGCACCCGCCGAGGCTCTTTCTCTTGAGAGATTCAAGTTCGAGGTGACTACATCGGACCTGAGTCTCCTTTACGACCTTGCCCGTCTCGAGGAGGCGGGACCCTTACCCTACATAAGCCTTCCTGCTGTCGATCAAGAAAATTGTAGGAAACTTTATTATTTTGTTGCTAAGTCTTATTGCTCTTTGAAGTTGTATCTTTACTATTTCTGATACTGACTCCTTTTTCATTTGTGCAGTGGGAAGATTTTCGAAGGTCGCTGTCCCAAAGGCTTCCGCAGTAGCTGCTGCTGTCAATGCATCTAGGTCGAGGGCCATTCCCCAGTGTCAGAGGAGAGACCTGCCACTGCTGACGACTCGACTGAGGGGGTCGAGACAACTACCCTTGTCACACAGCCAACTCCGCCTTCTACCTCGGGGGGACTCACCCATGAGCACCGGTCGATACGCGAAGAAGATGATGTTATCGACTTTACTGTGAGAGGGGGTGAAGAGACTTCCGGCCCTGAGGCAACCTAGTTGCAGAAGAAAGGTCGGCTCTCGCGAGTGGTGAGAGACCCGACAAAGCAAGGCAAAAAGGCCAAAGTCACCCAACCCTCTCTCGATCTTGCTGCCACGGGTAAGATGTCGGCCGACGATGTCGAGAAGCTGGACGGCCAGGTCTTGGCCTCTTCCCTCCGAGAACTGGGTCGCGTGGTAAACACTAACTCTTGTCGATTTCTTTTTTTTTTCCTTCTTTTTTGTACCTCTCGAAGCTTATGCCTTAACTTATCCTTTTTGACAGCACTACTTTATGAGTCGAGAGGCTTCTCGACGTATGAACATGCCGTCCGAGACTGAGGAAGAGCTGCGGACACAGATTCGGAGGTTGAACGACACGATCATTGCGAAGTCGGCTGGGATCGCTGGTCTGGAATCGCAACTCAATACTTTCAAGAAAGATGCTGATGTTGAGATACAGAAAGTAAAGGAGGAGCGGGAAGCTGTCGTCGCCGAAAGTGAAGAGAAATCAGTTGCAATTTGAGGAGGAGGAGGTCTGCTCTAAAAGAGGCTCTCGAGCAGGAATTTGCACGGGGAGCGGCCACTGCAAGAGAGAGAGAGATCAGTTGAAGACCGAACTGGATCAAGTCCCTAGGCAGCTCGAGGAAGTAAGGGCTGCCACAGTACTCGAGTATCGGAAGTATGACGAGTTGGGCAGGGATCTCGATGTAATCATGCAGATGGCCATACTTGGAGGATTCACCAAGGCGGTGGACCAAGTAAAGAAGGTCTACCCGGAAGTCGAGATCGACCAACTTGAAGAGCCTGGCTGTTATGACCCTGACTCGGAGGCGTTGTATGACGTGTACTTCGATGAATTTCAGCAGGGTATATCACTTGCCTAGAAGTATGGTGGTCCTACAACAGGCTCGACTCCCGATAATGCGACTTCTGCTGCCATTGTTCCTACGCCGATCCCAGAAGATGCTATTCTGACTCCGACTCTCGGTGCTTCTATTTAATTATCTTGTCTCCTTCGAACTTTAACTTGCAATTATTTGTAAAATTATTAACTTTGAACCGACTTAGGTGAATATTCACTTTATCATGGCTGGTCATTTCGACCTGGCCTTAATTCGTCTTGAAATTTCTGCCCTTTTGTCTCTATTTGTTGTTATTTACTCTCTCATTTGTTACTGTCTTTGGCTTTCTTACTTGTCGAGCCTTTGGCTCTGTTCGCTTCTGCCTTGTCGATATAATATTGCCCCCCCCAAGTGTTTTATCAACTTTAGTTCATAATACACTTGGGCTCTATATGGCTTTAGGTCGATCCAGTTGCCTTGGCTTTTTAGCCTTATAGGCGTGTTAGATCTTCGAGTTAGTCCGACATTGCGAACTGTCCTTGTCCCGGTCTAGCTGCCCCTTGGGCTGGTTAGACTTCCGACTTGGACGTTTGGCCCGACCATGCGAACCGTCCTTTGTCTGCCTTATTCGACCCTTAGGCCCGTTAGGCTTTTGACTTGGACATTTGACCCGACCTTGCGAGTCCTCTTTTTGCCTTCTGCATTGTATGCTTATGGCGTTGTCGGGAGTTCCGACTTTCGGATTGCTCCACTCTTTGTCGATTGTAACTTCGTGTCCTTTTGGACTTATAATATTACAAAAATAACTTAGTAGAATAGTAGAAAAAGAAATCATCATTTATTATAACCAAGATAGAATTGTCCCATGGACTGATTACAAATCTTATAAAACAAGTTGAAACAAACTGATCGACTAAGGCTCAGACGTAAAATTTCCTCAAATTATTCGCGTGCCATTGTCGAGGAACTGTAGTTCCGTCTGCTCGACCTAGTTGATATGAACCTTTAGGGTGGACTTTTAGAATCTGATACGGGCCTTCCCAATTCGGGGTGAGTGTCCCGATCTCCTATTGTCGACTTGCTTCGTTCTTCCTCAAAACTAGATCTCCGACCTTGAAATATCTGTATTTTACTCTCGCGTTGTAATATTGAGAGATCTTCTGCTTGTACCTTACCATTCTGGCTGAGGCCACTTCTCTCCGCTCCTCGAGATTATCCTTCTCCTGTCGGATGTCGGGGTCGTTCGTCTCAATATTATACGCTAAAACTCGAGGGAAAGGAACGCCGATCTCCGCAGGGATAACTGCCTCGCACCCATATGCTAGGGAGAAAGGTGTTTCACCCGTTGATGAGTTTGGAGCTGTCCTGTATGACCACAGGATGCTCGGGAGTTGCAACGCCCAGTCTCGTCCTTCAGCTTCTAGCCTTTTTTCAATCCGAGTTTAATCTTTCGATTTGTCTGTTTGACTTGACCATTTGCTTGGAGGTGAGCCACTGAAGTGAAGTGCTGGTCGATATGATACTCGGCTAACCACTCTCTAACTCTTCGGTCTTCGAACTGAGTGCCTTATCCGAGATTAAAGCCTTTGGAATACCATACCTGCATAAAATATCGACCCATAGGAATTTCTTGATTGTTGCTGCTTTGATATCGGGTAAAGCCTTGGCTTCTACCCACTTAGTGAAATAATCTACCGCAACTACTACAAACCGATTGTTCCATGGTGCTCGAGGTAGGGGTCCTACAATATCGACTCACCACATGTCGAAAGGCCATGCTGACGAGATGACATTCATTTCTTGGGCCTGTTGATGAGAGATGTTATCGTGGATTTGACAAGAATGGCATCTCTGCACTAAATTGTTCGCATCTCGTTGCATTGAGGGCCAGAAGTATCCCACGAGCTTGCATTTCCGAGCTAACATCCTAGCCCCACAGTGATTTCCACAAGCTCCTCTATGGATTTCTTCGAGAAGATACTCTCCCTCTGTCTCTGTCACGGATTTTATCTAACAAAACAAACAAGTAATAAAATTTATAAATCCGGTATTCCCCAAGTGTAGGGATCGTAGTATAGCGATTAATACCGGAGTCGGTCACAGGGAATCAGGGTATCTAGTTCATTAATTTTCCTAAGATTGTTACTATTATTATTAAAACCTAAAACGATAAAATAAACTGGACAGAGGATTGTCAGTCCAAAGCCAGGAAGGATAAAAGCGAAAACTAAATCTAAACTATAAACTAGAAAACAAAAACAACTATAAAAACGATGATCATGGTGATTAAACAATTGAACAAGTAATTATCCACCGATCCCGCAACCCTTAATTTCCTCTCTAAAGTTGTCTTGTGATGATCTAATTAAAGATGTGGTTCACCTCTCATAAGTATGAATTCCTACTCTCGTAGATAATTCGCCTATCAATCTCTCATCCCTCGATATATAAGATTGACGCTATCAAAGCAAGGTGTAAGATCTCTCAATCTAGCAACCTAGATATTCAACCTATCAACTCTCGTTATGTCAAGGTTAAAAATCTCATCTTTCCTATGGTGATCTAAGGTTTACACCGACTCTCGTCATACGGTAAACATCAATAACAATTCATCTTTCGATATTGATTGCATAACACATAAGCATAGAAAAGATACAACTTGAATCAAATTCACAAAACAAACTCAAGATTGAAAAGAAAGAACCTGATGAAACGGATTTAAATAACTTGAACAAATCGTCTAGCCTCCAAGCATTCAGCATAAAGAAAAGCAAAACGGGAATAAAAGCGAGAAAAATCGCAACCCCAAATTTCTCCCAACAAGAAGGGTCAGGGCCGCTAAGGTTTTCTTCTTATGAGTATGTATCAATAAGAGTCGATAATGCATGATTAGGGTTGAAATACGTGCTGCTATTTATAGAAAAGTAAGTCGGTTTTGCTGAAGTCGGTGTTGGACGCCCGTCCATTACTTCTGGACGCTCGTTCGGATGCCTTGGATTTGCTTCAGACGCCCGTTTACTCAGCGTCCAAACTCTCTGAATCAAAAATCTTCTCCTGGACGGGACTTGGACGCCAGTTCAGCTGGATCCAAATTCGAAATCTTCAACTCTATCTCTTTTCTTCTAGCCAATTCCATCCTTATCTCTTTCTCATCCATTAAATCCGACATTTATCTTCATTTAATCATCTTTTGAACCGCAATTATGCATCTACACGTCATCAAAAATATCGCAAAATGTAATAATATTCAAATAAACATAAAATCACCAATAAAACTCATAAATTGACCAATTTTGCGATTAACTCGTTAAAAACATCACTTGCTCAATAAATCAATATAAAGCTCGATTTCTATGAAAAACATCCAGATATAGGGGAAATTGACATAAAATATATCCTTATAAAACGTATAAAATCACCCTTAACAGTCTCAGATGCGCATCTCAACCATGGACTCGTGAATGACTTCCGATAAAGTATGTCGTTGAAGAATGCATATCGAGCCGACTTTAGTCGGACCTTTCTTGACTGTACTTTATCATTGGGTAATATTTTGTCCTTTAAGTAAAGGACAATCGGATCCATCCATGTGGCCTGCTGAGATATCGGCTGGGCCTCTATCTCTTCATAGCTTCTTTCTGTTAGCAACTCTACTAACACCTTTTTACTAGAGATGAAATTCGATGCTAATTTGGACAGAGCGTCGGCCCTCTTGTTCTAATTTCGAGGTACCTGTTCAATTTGAATCGTGTTGAATTTCGGCTTGAGGCCTTGAACTACTGCCAAATACTTCTTCATAGTCTCTTCCTTAGCCTCGTATTCCCCTTTGATATGATTAACGACTAATTGCGAGTCACTGTAAACATTGAGATTTTCGACCCCCAGCTTCAGGGCGAGCTTCAGACCAGTGATAATTGCTTCATACTCTGCCTCATTATTAGTTGCCTTAAAATCGAATCGGAGAGCGTATGGAAACTCCTCCCCCTTCGGGCTGACTAATAGGAGGCCTGCGCCTGCTCCTTTTTTGCTCGAGGCTCCATCAGCATGGAGCATCCATCGTTCTTCCGACTTTGCTTTTCTTGCTCAAGTTGCACTGATATGCCTTCGGCTAAGAAGTCTGCTAAAGCTTGAGCTTTGATCGCGGTACGCGGCACGAACTCGATGTCGTATTGAGCCATCTCGATTACCCACTTCGCGAGTCGACCAGACGTGTCGGGCTTCGCTAGAATTTGCTTGAGTGGTTGGTCTGTAACTACCACTATAGGATGGGCTTGAAAGTATGGCCTAAGCTTTCTCGACGCGTGTACCAACGATAGTGCGAGTTTCTCAGCTGGCGAGTATCGGGCTTCGGTGCCATGCAGAGCTTTACTTACAAAATATATAGGCACCTGGCCCTTTTCCCCCTCTCGGATCAAGACCGAACTCACTGCTTCCTCGCAGACCGATAAATAAACCAACAACCTTTCCCCCTCTCGAGGAGAAGTGAGAGTAGGTAGTTCTGATAGATATGCTTTTAATTCTTCGAAGGCTATTTGACATTCGATGTCCCAGTGGAAAGGACTGGGCTTTCGAAGAATTTTAAGGAACGGTAGTGCACGCTCGGCTGACCGAGATAAGAATCGATTCAGTGCTGCCATTCGACCTGTGAGTCTCTGTACCTCTTTCGTATTTCGAGGTGCCGGCATGTTCTTTAGTGTGTCGATCTTGTCAGGGTTAGCTCGAATCCCATCTCTCGATACCATGTACCCTAGAAATTTGCCTGTTCTCACCCCGAAGGTGCACTTTTTTGGATTAAGTTTCATTTCAGCATCTCTTAACACCTCAAATACTTCCCTGGCGTCTACCAAAAATTGCTTCATCGATCGGCTTTTGATGAGTAGATCGTCCACATAGACTTCCATGTTCCTACCAATCGCTTCATAAAATTTTATTGATCGCCTTTGGTATGTAGCTCCAGAATTCTTTAGTCCGAATGACATGGTAACATAACAGAAGGTGCCGAACTCTGTAATGAACGCGGTCTTCTCCGCATCCTGAGGGTCCATAAGAATCTGATGGTATCCCTTGTATGCATCGAGAAACGCGAATACCTCAAAACCGATGGTCGAATCAACTAACCTGTCGATCTTAGGCAGCAGATAGGAATCTTTGGGGCATGCCTTATTCAAATCCATGAAATCCACACACATGCGCCAGCTTCCATCTGGTTTCTTTACCAACACTGGATTAGCAAGCATTCTGGATAAAGTACCTCTTTCACTATATTTGCCGACAGTAACTTCCCGACTTCGGACTTGGTAGCTTCCAACCGATCTGGTGCGAAGTTACTCTTCTTCTGTTTGACTGGCTTTCTGGCCTGGTCAATCTCGAGTTTATGAATGGCGATGTCTGTCGGTAGACCTGGCACGTCGGACGCCTTCCATGCGAAAACGTCCTTGAACTCTTTCAGCAAGTCGATCAATAACCGCTTTTCCTGAGTCGGCATCCAGATCCCGACTTGGACACTCTGATCGTCTTCCTCTTCCTACAAGCTGACATTTTCAACTGCCTCACTCGAGGCCCAACACTTTTCTTCCTCTTCTTCTGGAATAAGTTCCTCGACGAGGACTTGTTGTACCGCCATCTTACCGTTCATCACTATCGAATTACAGCTTCTGGCGATTTCAATATCCCCTTTTACCTCATGGGAACCATTTCGAGTCGGGAATTTCATGCTGTTATGGAACGTCAAAATTATAGCTCAGTAACTCGAATAGTAATTTGAGTCGCCCAAAATGACATTATAAGCGGAGAGGGCTTTAACGACCACGTAGTTTAACTCTAGTGTCCTCCTCTCTCTCCTCACCCTCTTGTCATGAGTAGCTTTATGGAACCCATGGGATGGGTGCTGACTGTGAAACCGAATAGTGGAGAGGCTATGGGCACTAAGTCTTTCTCTTTGAGCTTCATACCCTGGAATGCGAGTAGTATAAGATATTCACAGCGCTGCCATTATCGACGCATACCCTCGATACTCTGGTGCGACTTATAACCGCTTCAATCACTAACCCCTCACTATGACTTGTCAACTTAGGGACGTCGTCTTTAGGGCCATACCCGACTTCCGTGGTTAATCTCGGCTGCTTGTGGGCCCTCGAGCTGTCGTCTGGTTCTCGACTGGCTCGCTCTTTCTCGCTCTCCCCCGGCCCAAATATCATATTTACGTAATTATTTGGGCGATTATCATCATAGCGGTCCCGGCCATAGTGGTCCCTATAGTTATCAGGAGATCGGTCTCGTCTAGGGGATTGATCTCTTCTCCTCTGATTCTCTCGACTCCCGCCATTATTTTTCTCAGAGCATTGTGATGTCGCCGCCAACTGATCCACCATGGCCTGATACTCTGGGGCAAGGCCCTGAGTTTGATTTGGCGGATTTTCTTGGACGGTCTCTAAGGCTGGATCTTTATCTCCCTGAGTCTCCATACCTGCCTGCTCACTTATCTGCGGATTCTGCGGATCTACGTTTTTGGAGGTGGTTTTTCTGGCGGTTTTGTCTTTTGGAGGCATGATGGTCTTGACGTATTCAACAAAAGAAGGGCCCTCCTTCTAGCGCCAATGGCAATGACAAATTATGTCACCCTAAAGATCCGGGCTTTTCCTTATGTTAATGATGAATAATCAAGAACCCTAATGCCAAGAACAAAGAAGGGGTTTTGTATATTTGCGGCTGAGTCTAAGTGGAATTCTTAGAGTGCCTACGTATCCTGTTATTATTCCAGGAATCAAGCCATCCGTAGTTCCTGGAACGTTGTATTTATAAGGACAATGCTGGACCTAACCCTAATATGAGTCGGTTTGTAGCTATTGTCATAATTACCCTTAATTGGGCTTTACCCCTTGCCCAAGTTACCCTGTGGGTACTGGGCCAACGTAGCTGGTGTGGACTCTGTTCTCGATCTCGATCTGCCCGACCTGGGATGATCGACTCCTGGAACTCACGTCCTGCACTGCCCGTAAGTCGATAGTCGTGACCTCGAATCCCTAGCCATACTTCAGGCTCGAGGATCGACATGCATGCCATGGCTTCCAAGTCGATAGTCCGACTGGCATGCCTTATCTGGCTCATGTGCCTTAGTAAATATTTAGTCCATGAGGTCCACTCAATGATGATATATCGAGGTGCGTAACCCGGTATCGTCACTATTGGTGTTGTTCCTTTTGGAATGCAACCCCTCCTTACCGAGTGTTAGTTATTTTTTTGGGAGAATGAGGGAGAAGGACAAAAATATTTCATAAATTGATTAGAAGGACAGTCTTTTGAAACTTTTGCATAAAGGACAAAACTATTTATTCACTGTCGAAATTCACTTGTGTTCGAAATTCCTTTATTTAAATTCAATCTTTGAGATTCACTTGTTAAATTCACTAATTTTCAAAATTCATTGTCGAAATTCACTAATTTTCGGGATTCACCGTTTAAATTCACTTGTCAAAATTCTCTCGATTTCGGGATTCACTTTGGGAGATTCACCGATTTTCGGGATTCACTGTTTGTCCTTCTCGCTATAAAATTATGCGATTGTCCTTCTCCCTATAAAAATATGTAATTGTGTCATATTCTTAAAAATATTCCAGATTGTGTCCTTATCCCTAATTTTCCATATTTTTTTTGGTATTTTGTGTACTTTCACATGTGTATGAATCTTTGAGCGCGCATTGAATGATGATATTGGGCTAATGTTTCTAATTGTGCGAAAAGGCATGCTCGTGCACATCTCTTTATGTTTGTGTGAAAGGAAATTAAAAATGCCCCCCAAGTAAACTGGATTTCAATATAACATGTTTGGTTAACTTGCATGAACTTATTCCCTGATATATACTATGAGTATATATTTGATCCTTGTGGAACTTATCAATGGCAATTGGCTAACATTATTTTTTACTTGTCAATACACATGCGTGAATGCGTGAATGAAAAGAAAGAAGTAATTCACATAATATAATCATGGATAACTTGTATTATCTAAGGTTTGTTATATGTTATAAGTGGAATATAACTGGAATATTTGTGTCTTATCAAAATGAAGGGTGATGTCTCGATGAAGAGAAGTTGTTTAACTTCTAATGCTCATGCATATTTTCTGTTTTGAGAAAATTGTTGTTATAGACATGAGTGTTGATTAAAGAGACATCATATGAAAGGGTACGATAAAGACATATTTTGATTGGTAGTGTGTTTGAAACAAGATAATTCAAACATTAACTTTAGTATGTCTGTTCATGCTTGCTTGTACTTCATACGTTATACTTTGTTATTGATTGACATACTTTGTTATTGTTTGAAACAAGTGGCGGTTTAAAGATGATTTCTATCTTTGTTGGTGGCATAAGATACTGTTATGTTTACCTGTTGAGAAGCAAAGGCAAGACCCTTGAAATTGAGAATTAATTTGGCAAACAAATTATGACATTTCGAGTGATTGAGGTTGACGGTATAATGCATGGTTTAATGAGTTGCTTAAACACAAGAACACTGAAAGAAACGACGAGTGTCATGTTGATTTGTTCGGATTTATCCAGAACTATGGGGGAGACAATTCTCTCAACAATTGTTATTCTCAACGGAATGCCACCACGGAATAGTGAAAAGGCTACAAGCCTGCCTACAAATTCCTGGAAGTGTGTGGGTGCTTGGAAAATGTTGAAATACCTAAGGCAAAGTAAGTCAAGATAAGGGACTGAAACAAAAGATGCATATTCTTGGGATGTGTAATAACAGTAGTGTCTTTTGGTTTCTGGTGCACAAGTTAGACATTCCTGATGTATACTAAAATGTGATCACTGATTAAAGGTATGTTGTATTTATTGGGGAGATATTTCCTTGTAAAGACAAGGAGAAACAAGGTTCAAGTTCAATATATAGCCCTTGACCGGATGTTAAGGTATTTGAAGATTACAATGAACCTCAGAATACAGTATACAAGATATCAGGCAATATTGTAAGAATACTAGGATGCAACTCGATATCTGACTGTAAATACTCAAAATCCAATGGTGGATATGTACTCACTATTGGTGGTGGTGCAGTGTCCTGGAAATCCTCAAAGCAAAATGCATAGCTCAATCTACTATGGAATCTGAGTTTATTGCATTGGACAAAGCTAGAGAAGAAGCAGAGTAGCTTCAGAATTTCTTAGAGGATCTTCCGTTTTGGCCAAAGCCAATTCCTTCTATAAACATAAATTGTGATAGTATGTCGGCTATAGGACACGCACAAAGTTGTATGTATAATGGTAAGTCTAGATATATTCATCGTAGACACAATACCATTAAAATTGATCTCTAATGGTTTGATTTCCTGAATTATATATAGAGTCGAAGGAGAATCTTGCGGGTCTCTTCTAAAAAGGTTTAGCTATAGATCGAGTGTCAAATTTTGACAAACGGAATGGGACTAAAGCCTATTACGCATGTTCCCTTATAATGGTAACCCAACCATAGTGACTGGAGATCCCAAGATCATGGTTCAAAAGGACAACTAAGTTATGAGGGATAGTTAGCACTTACCCATTCTGCCAAAAACAAAAGTGCTTTCTGTGATTTTGTTAGGTTAAGCATTAAGCTTTTAATGATTCCTATATCTTGGTCAAGCCAAGTGGGGTACTGTAGAGTACTCTTAATAGGAGGTCACCTATGTAAGTGGAAGTGGGGCCACTTCTGTGAGAATTTGAAGGCTGAATTCTCTAACACACTTTCTGAAACCAAGGTGTTCCAGGGCCAAAATGGACACAACCATGAGAACCTCGAGAATGTTAGGAGGTCTGTTGTGTAGGTATCATTGTCTAGGCATGCACCAAAGCCTGAGCAATTCAATACCTAGTTCACTGCTTAGCAGAGTATGTCCGAGGATACTCTACTACGGAAGGTTCAAGGCAACAAACCACCTCGCCTGATGCAACAGATTTCCGCCTGTGATCTCTTCAGAGTCTGCATTGCATTTGCATTAATTTCCATTCATGTGGGGGATTGTTGGAGAAATTTGAATTAATATTAATGCTAAGAGTTGCATCACTTCGGTGAAAGGTTACAACCAAATAAGGGTTATAACTCTTCGGTTAAAGGTTGCAACTGTTAAATGAACGAACATCTTTCTCCTATAAATTCCCATCACTATAATGAAAAAGAATGCATATTTTATATGTTTTCCTTAGACAAAATTCTACACAAATGCTTTCAAATACTCATCCAAATACTTTGCATATATTTTCGAGTCAAGAAGAGATTTACAGAACATGATCGGTTCGCCGTCTTCTTCACATCTAAGTGCAAGACTAGAAGAAGGAATGACTGTTGTATCTTGGGAGACGATTGCCATTACCGTGTGCACATAATCGGGGCAAAAACGTCTTAAGGACATAGTGCTACACTCGCCTCAGTCAATAAGTTTTCTGTCCTATTTTTTTGCTTTCGTTTTTGCTTGAATTACGTGTTAAACAGCATGCTAGATGATTAATTTCCCAACAAAAATCACTCCAATGATACCCATTATACACCCCTTTCAACTCAATGAAGACCCTAAGAAGATTGGTTGAGAGAGAAGATGAGTAGGTCAACAACTTACAATTCACCTCTAGAACACCCTCTATTTTAAGAGGGTGGTTTTCATAAATATAGAGGTAAAGGATGAGTTTTAAGAGTGTATATTGTGGACAGAAAGGAGTATACAACACCCTAAAAAGAGTTTTAGCTGGTATACACTACTAAAAAAACTAGCTTTTGCCGCGGAAGGAAACTGCCACTAAAACTTAGAAAAATGACACTATAGACCTATTGTCACACCTAATGTTTTTGTGTCACCTGTGGCAAGCAACTATGTGGCAAAAAGTTCTTGCCACACCTTTGACCACACCGCGGCAAAAAACTAAATTCTATTGCCACAGTACAACACCGCGGCAAAAAATTAAAATCTATTGTCACGATGCCATACCGCAGCAAAAACAAAAATTATAAAATAAAAAATAAAAAATAGTTTTTGCAACGCTTTTATTCTGGTGCCACAAAAACAATTGATTTTTTGAACCAAGACTTATGCAAAACCAAATGCAGAGTTGATGCATGTCAAACAGGACATGACTTAATCTCAGACCGAAACAGAGCCAAACAAAAAAGGAGAATGCTACATAACAGAAAAAATGTACCTTCAGACAAGTGTTCGACGGGATCCTCGGAATTCCAAAAGCCGTCTCCATTATAGTATGATCAAAGTATGTAACTTCAGGTTGAAACCATGCACAAGTGACATGGACTACATCAGTATGTGTTAAAGCACCCCTACACAAAAACTGCAATTAATAATTACCGAGCAATTTAACGAACAGTAGAAATAGTGAGAATTTTGTGCCAACCCAATGATATGCTATTTGAATTTGCGGATTATGTATGTATAAAGGGAACAAAACAACAGATTAGGAAATGTAGAAAGTTATAAAAGCAAGAAACAAACTTACATAGATTAATAGGAAGATGACTTCATACTGGATTTGAATGTTCATCTACTTTTTTCTTTTATGAGAGTCAAGCTTATCATCAAACCCAAAAAATAAAACTAGTACCTTGAAAGATAACATTGATCAAATTACTACCTCATCAAAAGCGTCAAAGATGTCAATGCTTGGCTGATGGATTGTGCACACGACAATTCGACCCGTGTTAATTGTTTTTCTTACCATTGCAAATTAAAGCAGCTGCCCTGGCATCACGACCTGATTTGGCTAATCCAAGAATTAATTGATGGATTCTACAACATTCGAAGGTATGAAGCATCAACTGATTACTTAATCAAACTTCCCAAGCAACAAAACCACCCATCCCAAAAAAATTGAAAAAAACAAGGACCAGAACAAAAAAAAAAGGCTAATCGTGCAAACAAACTCAAAATTTAGGAATCGCATTGGAAATCAAGGTAATATAATACAGGGAGGGGTATAAGAATCAGTGTTCCGATTATGTAGCATAAACATTATTGCCAAAAATTAGCAAAATAGAAAAGAAAGGGAGAGAAAGTTGTAGATGCCTCCGACAAGTTATCGAGCAACTCGTTAGCGGTGTCGATGTAAGATACCAAAGAATTTTTCATATCCTACGAAAGATAAGTAAGGCAATGCATACCACCATGTGAAGTTCTCCTCCATTTCCCTTAGTACGAAGCTTTTTGGGTGTCAATTTAATTCTTTCAGCTGATTCTTCCAACGAAAATTGGTGCTTCTTCCGGCGACAATCTCAAGTTGCCATCGCAAGGCATGATGGCGGCGGAGGATTCATAATCACCAACTTCATCGGCAAAGAAACATGTGAAGATCGTTTCCTCTTCCATGACCAGAGGTGAAGCGCTGAAAAATCTAGGGTTTCCGAGCATTTTTTACTTCTCCGTTGAGAAACTGACGGACGAAAAAGGGAAAATCTGAAAATCGGGTTTATCTGTTCTTTTATTGAGAAACTAAAGAATTTTATTGTAGTTTTATCATTCTTTTGCCGCAGTTTTTTTTTTTTTTTCAGATACGAAAGGAGGGGGTGGGGGGATTCGAACCCGGGTCTCCACCACTTGAGCCCGGGTCTTTACCACTAGGGTAATGGGTCTTGCCCCTTTTGCCGCAGTTTGCAGATCCTTCTGATGCGATTGGTATGGCGAATTATCTATAAAATTTTGTCCACATGATATTGGAAAAGCATTTCTAGAGGAACAGATTTTTTATTTAATTTTTAAATATTTTAATCTATATTGTGGCACAAATTTTCAAACCGTGGCAAAAAAGAGTATTGTAGTAGCAGATTTTTAATACGCGGCTAAAAGACCGACACAATAACCTAATTTTCTTGTAGTGATAGTAGAGTGTACATTATATTGTTGAATGTTGAGGCTGTTAAAACAATTTCACTTTGGAGTTTAGATGTAGAGTGCCAATGTGCATATCAATGGAATAGAATACACTCTATATTGTTTTGGAGTATTGTTGAACAAAACCACTGTGGTTGCTCATAGCTTTGTTGTTGTCTTCGCCCTTCATCTATTATTATTTAACTTATATTAATCAATGAGTAGTATATTTTAACTAACAGTGAACAAAGATATACACAAAGTTGAAATATTTCACATCTTATTGAATTATCATCTCTTCCAAAAGCTTAAGTTAATTATTAGGGAGATAGATAATTAACATCTTAAATATTTCAACATACTCTCTAAAATGTGAGTCTATAATTAGCATGGCACACTAAGGCATATAAAAGGCACGTAAGGGTAGATAATTAACATTTTAAACACTTCAACACACGCCAGCATACCACAAAAAGGCATATAAAGGACACATAAGGGTAGATAATTAGCATCTAAAATATTTCTACACGCTCCCTCAAGTGTGAGCATATAACTAGATTGGGCCAATATGGCACACACGGCATATAAATGGCATATAAAGTCAACAAAGAGACTCAACACTTGCACAAAATATAAATGGGAAGACAAGCGGTGGCAGCAAAGACCAATCCCATGACATATCGCAATGAAGCCATGTCAAATTATAATCTCTTTCAAAAGCTTAAGCTGTTGGAGATCGAGATAGATAATTAACTACTTAAATACTTCAAACACATGCATCTAACTAAAGGGATTCAATTGTATCTATATGTTTACCTCCCTCTGTAAAGAGATTGAAGCAAAAGAACATAATAATGTATGCTAACTTGGCCATAGATAAGTTTGTCGTAGAGAAATGTATATATATTTATATGAACTCAATATATATGTTTGAGAAACAATTAATGTGCGAATTTTATGGTACATTGGAGTACAATTTACGGTGATTGGGAGGGAAAAGTCTAAATTTCGATCCAAATTAAATAAACAGGACACACTTTTATTTTAGTTGAAAAAAGGACAAAAGAAAATTCAAACGAACAAAAATACCCCCTATATACTCGCGCGTCCATCCCAGTATTGATATTGTTTTTTTTTTTATTCCAATTTTCTGTTGCTTGATTCTTTCTTTCTTTCATTATTATTTTTTTTTCAAACAATCGTAACTTTTGATCTCACGGTCAATTACATCGATGATTCAATAATTTTTCAACTGAAATAAAAGAAATTAAAAACTAACCATTGTTATAGCAATCACGAAATAATTCAAAAAAATGAGTGGTGGTTCGATCACAAAAGAGGAAATAAAAAGCAGCAGGTTCTGTCAGCTTCCGTCCTTTCTCTCTCTTTTCTTATGCCGCACCCTAGCTGTGATGATATGTCCCCCTTAATTGTCAAATGCCTATATAAAAATATATTGCTCATCCACGCCAATTGCCAAGCAAAATGGGTCCCCAAATTTTTTTTTAATGATCCACCAATCAGAAATTAAGAAAGACCAGCCAATAGAAAATAAGGTCTTTCTATCAATTAGAAAATAACTTCACTTAAATGTCTTTTAGCATTTACAATTTCAGCTTCAAACTAGGACAACGGTATGCTCATACCATTTCCAAACTCCTCTTTCCACACTTCAAAATTGTCAAAACGTGAACCATCTCTCTCATCTTCTAGCAGTAACATCATCTTTCAGCTACTCCTCTCTTTTTCGCATTTCATGACACAAACACTCCTCCAAGTCCTTATCACTGTCAATCCTGCAAAACAACACCAAACACCCCAGAAAAACTCTTATCTCCCTAGAAATGACATCGAAAAAGCGATTAAATCCCAACCAAAAATGCTCCAATCAAATCCCCCCACACTTGAGTGTTGCTAGTCCCCGAGCATCGTACTAACCTAAACTAAGCCATGAAATGCTAAATGCAATGCATGATTCTACATTTATGCATAGTACCAAAACACCCAAAAACATGACTCACGTCCAACCTCATGATTCATCTCATATGTCGTAACTCAAAACAAGGGGCAATCAAACAACATATTCCACACACTAATGTTCATACAACTCACCTTATCACATTAGTTCACAACTTTTAGAATGGTAAACCTAAAGAAACCCCAACTTGTCCTCACGGGAAATCGCTCAAATAAAGTATCGGGACATTTCACTCACACTCAAAATCAACACAAGGAAATGTGTTACCATAGGCTTGCACATCAATCAAGTCTCCACCACTAACAATTTAGAATACCACACATCAATCAAGAGGTCTTTAAAGGTTGTAACGGGGCTAGGGACATACAAAGGTGGGATAGAAAAGGATAAAATAAGGGCTACAGTGTTGAAAAGTAATATGAATGACCACATTATTACAAAAAACACTACAAGCCACCATCTACTCAAAACATTTATTTCACCCAAATGGCCCAAACTTCCCACAGACTTCTCTTCACATTATAAACAGCTCATCACTACACACTGCTTTTCCTTTTTTCTTTTCACTTTTTTTTCTTTTATTTTATACTTTTTTATAACTAAATCCATATATACCTGCAGCTCACAAATTTAACCTCAAAGTCAACATAGACTTACTCATCCTTGTATCCAATATGACAAGGCCATAACATCAACTACACACAGTGGTGGATCAAGATCAGACAAACGGTAAGTCATTCATACACCTTTCAACACCAAAAAGGATTAAACAAAAGAGGGGAAATAGTGATCGAAACGGCTATTGGTTCAATTTTTCTGAGCTTCAGCAAAGAAACGGTCAGGCCAGACGGGGCTAACTAGGGGAAAACATGAGGGTAGGCTAACAAAAGTAGGCCAAAAGGGGTTAAACCTAGGTGCCTCTATCATCTTAATGCATAGACTCCAAACCAATGTGGTCTCGATATGTATTTCAGTGCAAGTTCTAGAACATTCAATCCAAGTGTGATACCACTCGAAAGGAAAAAAATTCATGAGCGAGTGCGCTCTTTAGGCTAAGTAAACCTCACTTTTTAAGTGGCTTTCGTTAAGGTTTAAAGGATTTATCACTCAAAAACTCATAAACAAATGTTAGAAAGTGAGTGTGCATCAACAAGAGTGTGTGCATACATTGATTGCTTGCCGTTTGATTCTCATTACTTCACACAAGGTAGAAATGAAAAGGTTCGTAGGGAGTCAAGCATGTGTATTGTTGGTACTAGAAAGTCCTAAATGCAAATCTAAATGTTTTTTTTTTGGATAAAAAATTTACAAATGCATGATCTAGTCTAAAAATAACAAGCAAGAATGTAGAACACAAATCCCCCCACACTTGAATCTGACATTGTCCTCAATGTTCGAGTCAAATGGTAAGATGATGCAATGGATGCAACTAGACTGATGGCTATGCACAATGTGACCCAGAAAAAGAAAATAAAAATAAAAAAATAAAATAAAATGGGGACTTCCCTAAGACGATGGTGGAGGTGGTTGGTCGCTTTCTCGAGCCAGTAACTGTTGTACCATGCCCCTGAGACTAGCATTATCCAACAAAATCTGCTCTTGTGTACGAGCTATAGCATCTAGCTTCCTCTCCCAATTGTTCAAACGGTCTTGGACAGTCAAGAGCTCCAAGTCATCCTCACGTGACGTCTCGGTACCTGTCGGCGTCTTTTTTGTTGGGAAATTGTAAGCACCCATTGAGTTGAGCACGAGACGGTAGAAGTGTAGCTCCGCCGGCGGCTGATCGAGCTTTCTGTCGGGCTGGACGAGGTGCTTTGGACTTGCTGATAACTGCACCGGAAGAGTTTGATTTGCTGCAAGGTGAAGCAACAACAAGTGGTAGAGGAACCGGCTGGTTCAATTCCTTGGCGGTGACGGAATGGTGGGAAGAATCAGCCAAAGCTCCGGTCTTCAGCTTTTTATTAGTGGGTTGAGAGTCGGGCTATGGTCTTTTCCAGCATAGGTTTCGACAGGGCAGCTGGGTTTCCGGTGGAGAATGGGATTGGCGAGAAGGAGAGGTGGACTCATCAATTGGAGGAATGGAAGGAGATTCAAAAATTACTTGTTGGAATGGGACTATCTTCTTCTTGGCCTTGCTTTTGGGCCGCATTATGTTGACCGACGCTGGAAAAAAAGGTTACCGGAGTCACTCACGGTTGGAACAGGGGAAGGAAAATGGGTTTTGGGAAAAAAGGGACGGGGTAGAGCTGTTAACGAGCCGAGCCGAGCCGAGTATTGGTGGTTCGAACTCGAGCTCGTTTAGCTCATGAGCTCGTTCGAGCTCGTCGTTTGATAAACGAACAAAAAATTCTGTTCGAGCTCGGCTCGTTTAAAAGATGAAATGTTCGAGCTCGTTAGACATATTTTTTTCTTTTTGGCTCGACTTTGGCTCGAATTCGTCTCGAGTTCGGTTCCGTTAAAATATAAAACATAAAGTGCAAATGTAAAAATAATATGTTAGACATTAAAATTACATATATTACACAACTAAAATTACTATAAAAATATCTAAATATTATATAAATCAAATCTATAATATCTATTAGATGAATGAATTATCCTCTTTTAAGTCAGGGTTACTGTAAATTGATGTATTTATATAAGCATGTTTGCGAACATTATATAAGCATGTTCGCAAACATGTTTCCGAACATTATATAAGCACGTTCGCGAACCAAGCTCGAGCTCGGCTCGTTAAGCAAACGAGCCTATAGTCATGTTCAAGCTCGGCTCGTTAAGCTAAATGAAGAAACGATCACGAACACTAACGAGCCGAACACGAGCTTGTTCATGAGTGGCTCTGTTCGTTTAATAGCACTAGACGGGGGGAAAGAAAAAGGGGAAGAAGAGAGCAAATAATAAAAATAATAGTTTTATTTTTTTTTATGTTTTTTTTTAAATAAAATATATGAACCCCTTCTGGCCCTTTCCTTCCCAGTCGAATCATACTTACATTCAGAGCTTAAACTTCAAAACGGTATTGTCATACCATTTGTTTTTTCACATCTGCATTCTCCCACTAATTGACATCCCTGTAGCGAAAAATGGTATGATCATACCATTTTGCCCACAACCAAAACCGCACCACTTATTTCCTTCTTCATGAATCGAACACCTGCGAAGCCAAACAACTCAAAACAAAGAAAATTGATAATTTATTTTTTTATTTTTTAAATGTTGGGTTGCCTCCCAATTAGCGCCTTTATTTAACGTCTTTGGCCAGACGTAGCGATGATCTCAAAACTTACTCATACATCGGCTCAATCAAATCAATCTCCTCCACCGTGGACACTTCGCAACTCTCGATGTACGGCTTAAGCCTGTGTCCATTCACTTTAAAGGTTTTGTCGGTGTCCACACTTTTAATCACAATCACACCTTGATGAGACACACTTACCATTACGAATGGTCCAATCCATCGTGACTTAAGTTTACCCGGCATTAGTTTCAAACGCGAATTTAATAACAACACCTTCTGACCCGGATGAAACTCCTTATGACGGATGAGCTTATCATGCCACATCTTTGTCTTCTCCTTATACATGCGAGCATTCTCATACGACTCCAATCTCAATTCTTCCAATTCCTGAAGTTGTAGCTTCCTTTCCAATCCCGCTTCATTTTGGCTCAAGTTACACTCCTTAATTGCCCAATAAGAACGATGTTCAATGGAAACATGTAGATGGCGCATCTTGCCAAAATCCAATCTATATGGTGACTGTTAGGTGTAGTGCCCGAAAGATAATTTGTGTAATTGTTTTGATAATGGATGACAGAATTTATCTCACCTTATTACTTGCTTTGTGCTTGTAAGTAATACATCACGCAAACCCTAAGTATATCGTCAGTGTAAACGCTTAACTCGGTGTATGGATTACACGTGAGGATTGAGTTAGTGGTGATATACTTAAATCGTTAGCCCGTGGTGAACTTAATCGAGTTTAGGGTCTCTTGATTAAAACACCAATACGCGCCTGAAACACCCCAGGGTGTGATAGTCTTATCCGGATCGTCGGTAGAGGGTACCTACATGGGGCATTTATATATGATGGCATTCATATAGATTGGACCGATTTAATCTGTATTTCTCGGTATAATTCCGTCACTACAACAAAAAAGACTTTTCGCGGCGTGCAAAATGGCTATTGGCAGCGCACATTGCACGCTGCATAATTCAAAGCCGCTAAAAATGTAAGGTGATCCGCGACCTATAGTTGCGTGCCGCTGATACTATTATGAGTAGCTTGTGATGCTTGCTGCCAAAACTATAAATATAAAAGCAGGGGCAAACACACGCCACTGATTCTTTTATTAGCGGCTTATGATGCATGCTTCCAAAACAATGAATCAAAAGCAGCGTGTTCGTGCACGACGCCGAAGTGAGATACGTTAATAGTGACGTGTGTAGGCACGCCGCGGATATGTTTTTCTATTATAAAAAAAATAACATTTACCCAATACATGTACCGATGCTCACATGTATAGAACCAAAACCATTTACAGAACATGAACCAATAATTCATAACTCAGACCAAGCCAGGTAATCAGCAACATAGAAATACAAAACCCGACACATTGAAAAACTAGGACGTATAAAAGCATTAATTTGCCTCCGCACATTGGGTTCCTACTAAATCTAACACATTGAAACTATGACGAAACAATAAAAGATGAATTTGCCTCCAGTTTTTCAATCAGCTCACACACAATGTAAATTTCTTAAAGCTCAAAATCTACAATAAACTTAAGTCCTCTCCATAATATACTTCGTGTCCAAGCCTTTTACCTTTTTCTTTTGTGGTAACCTCCAGCGAAAATGAACCTCCATCATGCACAAAAGCAACATCCTTCATAGAACATTTAGTAGTCACAAAAGCAACATCATTAGATAACCATTTGGATGGAAGACTTTTGGATAAATACTCTGCAATTGCTCTATGTGATACATTTTGAATGATTATATATATATCATACATAATTTCAAAAAGAAGTTCACTATGTACACATTTTGACCATTTTCTTTCAAAACTTTAACATTGAAAAGCATACTATAACAAATCAACAAACATCAATACATCAAGAACTAGAGCTAAAAAACTTATCTAACAAGCTTGTGTATAAAACGCATTTTAGACAAGTTAATTAATAGTTTTCACCAACAGTTTTACTTTTTTTTTAAAGGATTAACAATTTTAATGATCAAACTTCTATCGATTTTCTGTTGCAAAATATATTTTTAACTTCAGATTATTTTATGCTAATTTTATTCTTCAAATAGAAAGAATAAAGAGTGAATAAAGAACCCCACGAGAATGCCTAAATTTTCGCTGATGCAAAAACTAGATGCAAAAATGGCTTTATACAACAGAGCCTAATCCAAACGTTAGCAAACATAGTTACACTGATGTACACTTAGCAAGCATAGTTACACATTACAGAGAATGATTAGGAATCAATAATACAAAATTTATAAATTTTAACTAACACGGCATTTCTCATAACACCTTATTTTAAATATTTTATCCAAGAAGAAGGATAACTCATTAAATGTTGGAAAATGTCGAAGTTAAGCATTTCTCCCACAATGATATCGTTTAATGCTATGACAAAAACCTAAGAGTTCAGTCTAAGATCCAAGTTCACAAGAAAATAGTTGCTCCATAACAATAGGTAAAGAAATAAGGCATAAAAGTATGTTCATGTCAAACCTGCTTCTTACCTTGTTTTGAAATCCCGAGTTGTGCAAGAACATCCTTCAGCTCCTTAATCCGAAGACATACGAACATGTAGACTTGGACCGGACTATAAACAAGACATGGGCAGACATATAAGGCTAAGGACCGTTACACAAAACAGAGCGCATGTAAAATATATTGATGTAGCTTAGGCTCTGATTGAAACTCTAGCAGACAACAAGACATAGCTCAAACTGAATTATCAAAGAAACTTAAGTTCAGAAACAAGCAGATAGATATGCATAGTTTGATAACACAGCCAGACAGGACATGGACTAAGGCATTGAGAAAACTAATATAAAAACAAATAGCTTGACTGATAGACAAAAACCAGAATCTAAAACAGAACCTAATCTTGGACAGTACATACACAAGATTGTTCAACCTAAGGGTAACTTACAAATCTATTAGAATGGAGGCATATCAGCTAGCATGTCAAGAACCAAACAAACAAGCAAGTTTAAGACTCTTAACAGACTATAAGCACACATATTCAACCAGATTATTTGACTCAATTTGAACACAAGCTAAAGGCTCGACTGAGACTGTAAACTTAGTTGAACTTAAACCATAGAGATGGCGTGACAGTTAATATATCTAGAAATTTCTATATTATATTAAGAAGAAATAAATTTTCAAATACACAATAAACACACAAAGTTTAAGAGCATTATTTATGGTATTGTATTGAAATTAGCTGAAGCCATGTAAAGGCACATTGTGAGAGCACTTTTAAGAAAATCACTTACCAATAAAAATGAAACCACTGCAGCTACTCAACAAATCAACTATAACAGTGCATAACATCCAAATCCAATTTTATTTTAAGCTACAGAACTAATATCTTAATAACAATTTCAATATATACATTATTATAAACCACTAAACCAGAAACCATATGAATATGCTATATGTGAAGAAAACTAACAGAAAAGTACATATTAATCGGGGGTAATTGTCTATAATCTTAATTTTATAAATAGTCTCCTTAAAAAAAACTATATCATCAAGAAGAATGAGAGTGACCCCCTCAAAAAAGAGAATCAGAGGGAATTACGACAAATAAATACAAATTTACCTTTTCAACAGAGGATTGATGCAGAAAAGGAGAATAGCAATGTGGAGAGCGGAAGGAGAGCCTATAAGGTGTAGCGAAACCCACCAATTGCTTCATTCTATGTTTTTAAATCAAATCTCGTCCAATACTTACCAAAAAAAAATGAGAAGACTCCCATAGATCACCATCTTCAGACCAGCGAATCAAAAAGCCTTTCACTTTGAGTTTAGAATTCATAACTGATCTTCTTCCTTATGACCTGATTCGCAAAACCCTAAATCGCAAAGAAGAATGAGAGGAATCGACTTTTGCCCATGGAAGGAGAATGGAAAAACAAGAAGAATAGTCGCGAGTTTTTATTTTCTTTTATTTTAAGTGAAATGTTAGCGCGTGACTATTATTTTGACCGGGCAAAATTTTTAGCTCCCGCGAAACGGAAACCAAAATATTAGTGGAAGCATTAGCAGCGGGCACGTATCACGCTATCACTGTTTTTGGCGATGCATTTTGTAAGTTGCGTATCAAAGTGCTAATTTATCCGTAGCATATATTTAAAAGCACACCGCCAAATAATAAATTGCCAGGGCGTTTTAAGAGTGTGCCGCCAATATCACGCCGCCAAAATCTAATTTTCTTGTAGTGCGTAATCGAGGAATCTTATTAAATCATTAGATGATCATATATGGATCAACCTTAATCCTGAGGTGATCACAGGGTGCTTCTTGTCTCGGGGTAGTGTTTGATGTGTTAGTTATGGTTCACTTAAATATGTGTTCCAAGCCACTTCTCATTGGCACTATCTCCTGATGAGTGAGTAGTAGATCGATTTTCACGAGACATGGAATCCATTCCTTCCCTGCGGGAAGGGAGAGAGACAGCGATCCCCTTATTTGTTAGCCTAAGAAAGTGATCGATCCCGGGAGTTCGCATTTGACTAATTAGCTACTAGTCAGATATGCATACTAATTGATCATCAGGGGGTTAATGGTAAATAAGGATAAGATATTCTGAGTCGGGTTCACGGAGACTTCCCACTTAGGATGGACTGTCTATGGAGGGTTAATCCGTATGTAGTGATTATATCAATGGACGCTTATTCACTCTATGGGTTGAGTATAAGTATACATCTATAATCGGTAGAGTTCAGTTTTGGGTTTATGGTGGCGTAATCCCGGAATTAATAATTAATGTACTTATTCTGTTCAATGAATAATTAATTATTGGAGCTACTGGTTATAGGTCCATGGTCCCCGATGTGGCTTCTATAATTCAGAATGATATTCTTGTTATTTGGGCCTCAGTGATAATTAATTGGTTGAGCTAAATTAATTGATATGCATGGATATTATTTTAGTAAATTTAAATAATATAATACATGAAAAAGACATTTTTATGTGGGCGCAGTGGGCTTAGTGTGGTGCAAATATGTCTTGGATTTTCCAAGAAATTAGTTTTCTTGGATAATGACATATTGTGTAATTAGTTATTTATTTGTTAAATAATTAATTGAATAAATAAAAGAAAATAATTTACTTATTATTTATCTCTTAACTATAAGGATAATTATATTTTCTTATTATAAGATTATAATTATCTCTTATTTTTATTGGATAATAATAATTAGAATTATCTCTTTTATTTTGTTGGATTTTGCCTATAAAAATAGAGTTCTCCCCGAGCCCTAGGTGAAGAGAAGGCCACAAAATTCATAGATAAAAAAGGCTAAGGAGTTCGATCCTTAGCTCCACCCGGTTGGAGAAAAACTTGGAGTTTTTCTTGGAAGCATATCAAGGAGGTTCTCATATCAAGAAGGGTGTCCACCAACCACCGTTTAGAGAACACATTGGAAGATCAAGGCTTCTCATCCTAAGATCAAAGCTTCTCTTCCTACTATTGGTATGATTTTCTTAACCCCCTTATAGTAGTTTAAGTCCTTTAATTATGTATTGTGATGTATAAGTCGTGATCCATCCATTGCGCGTAGATCTAACTCGTTTAGATCTAAGATCCTACATCCTTCAGTGACATTCCTAATGGGGTTTTATAGGCCGTGCGATACGCCCAAAGAGCATCATCCAAACGAAAACTCCAGTCCTTACGGTTCGGATTCACAACTTTCTCCAAAATGCTCTTTATCTCTTGGTTTGAGACCTCCGCTTGTCCATTGGTTTGTGGGTGGTATATATGTGGTAGCCACCCTATGGTGTACTCCATACTTTAACATCAAGGCTTTAACACCACGGTTGCAGAAATGTGTCCCTTGATCACTAATCACTGCCCTCAGCGTCCCAAACCTACTAAAAATATATGATCTGAGAAGGCCACACACAACCTTAGAATCATTAGTCCGGGTGGCCTTAGCCTCCACCCACTTAGAAACATAATACATAGCCAATAAAATATAGAGATTTCCACATGATTGAGAAAAAAGGGCCCATAAAATCCGTCCCCCATACATCAAATATTTCACAGAATAAGATAGGATGTTGAGGCATTTGATTTCTTAAAGTTATGTTACCAACCTTTTGACAATTAGCACAACTTTTACAAAATTGATTACAGTCCATAAAAAGAGTTTCCCAGTAAAAACCAATGTCCAAACCTTCCTAGCTGTCCTTTTGGGACCAAAATGACCACTACACGCAAGACTATGACAATAAGTGAGGATATCATGAACTTCATCATCAGGAATACATCTACAAATGACTTGATCAGAACCAATTTTCCACAAATAGGGGTCATCCCACATGTAATACTTTGACTCGCTTTTCAGTTTATTCTTCTTAGCAACGCTCATGTCATGTGGTAAAACACCGGATACTAGAAAATTCACAATATCTGCATACCACGGTTTCTTACCTCATTTACCTTGCAACGTGAAAAGGTGATCGTCTGGAAAGGTCTCAATGATGGGAATTGGTTCCTCCTCTCGAACAAAATGACTCAGATGATCTGCCATAGAATTTTCCACACCTTTGCGATCTTTTACTTCAAAATCAAATTCTTGTAGAAAAATAATCCACCTAATCTGCCTTGGTTTCGACTCCTTCATGGATAGAAGATACTTGAGAGCCGCATCATCTGTAAACACAATAACTTTCGTACCAAGTAAGTAAGACCGAAATTTCTCAAAAGCAAAAACTACCGCAATGAGCTCTTTCTCCGTGGTGGTATAGTTGCATTGCGCTGAAGTCAACGTCTTGGATCCATAGTAAATCACATGGCTTAAATTTCCAACCCTTTGCCCAAGAACCCCCCCCACAGCATAGTCGCTAGCATCACACATTATCTCGAATGGTGAAGTCCAATCTGGGGGTTGTATGATAGGGCTAGAGGTGAGCTTATGCTTCAGATCATTAAACGCCTTCTTGCATTTTTCATCAAACTCAAATTGCACCTCTTGTTGCAACAACTGAGACAATGGTTGTGCTATCTTTGAAAAATCCTTTATGAACCTCATGTAGAATCCTGCATGACCAAGAAAACTATGAATATCTTTGACATTAGAGGGGTAGGGCAATTGAGTGATAAGATCAACCTTGGCCTTGTCTACTTCAATACCACGGGATGACACCACATGGCCTAACACAATAGCTTCTCGAACCATAAAATGACATTTCTCATAATTTAAAACAAGGTTCATTTCAATACATCTCTTTAAAACTCTTTCCAAATGATCTAGGCATTGATCAAAAGAACTACCATAAACCATGAAATCATCCATAAAAATTTCAATGCATTCTTCTAGCATGTCTGAAAATATGCTCATCATGCATCTTTGAAAGGTTCTGGGTGCATTACACAGTCCAAATGGCATGCGCCTAAATGCAAAAGTCCCGTATGGGCATGTAAAAGTCGTTTTCTCTTGATCCTCAGGGGCTACCATAATTTGATAGTAATCTGAATACCAATCTAAGAAACAAAAGAAAACTTTTCCAGCTAAACGCTCAAGCATTTCCTGAATAAACGGGAGTGGAAAGTGATCTTTTCTAGTTGCAGCATTCAATTTACGAAAGTCTATACACATTCTCCACCCCGTTTGAGGTCTCATGGGTACCAATTCATTTTTATCATTCGGAACCAATTGAAAGCCAGACTTTTTTGGTACTAGGTTAACTGGGCTTACCCATTGACTATCAGATATAGGATATATAATTCCTAAAGCCAACATTTTTAAAACTTCTTTTAAAACAACTTCCTTCATAATTGGGTTTAACTTACGCTGAGGGTCTCTTACCGGTTTGGAGTCTGACTCGAGCAAGATCCTGTGCATGCAAATGGATGGGCTTATCCCTTTGATATCAGCCATTGTCCATCCTATCGCTTCATTGGCTCCTTCAACACCCGGATTAAGTTCTCCTCTTGCAAAGTATCCAACCCCTTTGCAATGATTACGGGAAGTGTTTCATTTTCCCCCAAGTAAACATACTAAAGGTGTTCTGGCAATGCTTTTAGATCAAGATTTGGTGCCTGTACAGTCGATGGAACAATTTTCTTGGTAGAAACAGGTAATGGCAGAAATGGAGAAGAATACCTGGGAATGAACTCTTTTGTGGAGTGCAAGGACATGATTGCTTCTTTAAGTTCCTCATTCATCCCACCGTGTATATCCCCAACTTATTTGCAAAACATATTCAATCTCATCTACCATATGGTTAGTCTCCCAAGCATCATACACCAAAGAATCAAGCACATTAACATGACAAACGGACTCAGAATCAATAGGGTAATGCATGGCCTCAAAAATATTATAAGTGACAACTCGACCATCAAACTCAAACGTTAGAGTACCCTTATCAACATCAATCTTTGTCTTTGCCGTTTTCATGAAAGGTCTTCCTAACAAGATAAGAGACGGTGGTGATGAGAATTGATCATCCATGTCAATAATGTAGAAATCCACCGGAAAAACTAGCTCATTTACCTTTACAAGTACATCTTCAACCATGCCCTTAGGATATGAATTAGACCTATCCGCTAATTGAATTACAACCCTTGTTTCTTTTAATGGTCCTAGGTTCAATTCATTATATACGGACAATGGCATGACATTAATGGATGCACTTAAATCAAGCATGGCCTTTTCTATCTTTTTATGCCCTATGATGCAAGGTATAGCATAAATACTTGGATCCTTACATTTCGGTGGCAACTTTCTCTGAATAACTGCTGATACATTCTCATTTTTACCGTCACTCTCTCATTTGATTTCAGCCTCATTTTATTGGTACAAAGCTCCTTCAAGAATTTTGCATACCTCGGAACTTGTTTAATGGCTTCCAAAAGTGGAAGATTTATTTCAACCTTCTTAAAGGTTTCCATCAAAGCTTTATCCTCTTCCGCTTTTTTATCTTTAGCTAACCTGCCAGGAAAAGATGAAGGAACAAAAAATTTAGGATTAGTCTCAATAATATTTTCATTTACCTTGACAGTTGACTCATCCTTCTTTTTATTCTCCTCTTCCTCCTTTTTGTCCTTCCCGGCCTCATCTTTCAGAGGTGGATTTTGCAATTCCTTGCCGCTTCTCAGAACTACGGCATTCACATTCTCCTTTGGATTGATGACCACTTGTGATGGGAGCTTTCCTTGGTTTTCTTGCAATTGACTTACCGTGGAGGCTAATTGAGACATTTGGATCTCAAGATTTCTTTGTCATGTTCTTGTCTCAGATTGAAATTTTAAGTGGTCCTGTTGTATTTTCTGGACCTCTTGTTCCACTTTCTGGACCTCTTGTTGTACAGTTTGTTGCAAATATGAGGTCAGATTCTTCATCATGTCTTCCATAGAGGGCCCAGAAGGTGTCGGTGCTTGTGGTTCTTTGGTATTGCGGGGTGAGGCAAAATTGTTGTTGTGTTCCTCCTTGGGCTTATGGCTGAAATTAGGATGATCCCTCCAACCTGGATTATATGTATTTGAATATGGATCATACTTCCTTTGTTTCTGCCCTTGGAAACCACCGGCCGCATTCACTTGCTCAGATCTCTCCTCTTGCAAAGTAGGACACATATCAGTTTGGTGCCCCACCATCGAGCATACACCACAAGCCTTCACTTTATGCATCTGACCAGTCGCCATTTTCTCTACCAATGATGTTAATGTGTCAAGGTGTTGGTCAATGGCGGAGAAGTTTGCTTCGTTCACTGTTTGAGCCACATCCTCTTTTAAGCCAAACTGTTGCGCATTAGCTGACATATTCTCAATCAACTTCTTGGCATCATCGCATGTTTGGTTCATGAAAGCTCCACCGCTAGCTGCTTCAATTATTTTTCTTTCCCTTGGTAGAAGTCCCTCATAGAAATACTGAATGAGTAGTTGTTCTGGAATCTGGTGATGTGGAGAACTTGCAAGAAGATGATTGAATCTCTCCCAATAATCAAACAAAGTTTCTCCTTGTAGCTGCCTGATTCCACATATATCTTTTCTGATGTTAGAAGCTAGTGAAGCAGGAAAGAATCTTTCCATAAACTTTGCCCTCATAGCAGCCCATGTTGTTATAGATCTGGCTGGAAGTGAATAGAACCAACTCTTTGCTTTACCCTCCAAGGTGTATGCGAAAGTTCTGAGTTTCATTTGATCCTCGGTCATACCTTGGAGTTTATATGTGGTACAAGCCAAATGATGATCCATTAAGTGTTTATATGGATCCTCCACTACCAGTCCATGATACTTAGGCAGCGCGTGCATCAATGATGCCTTGAACTGAAATGGTTGGTCCATCTCCGGGAATGCTATTCATATATGATGTTGATCAAAATCCGGAGATGCCATTTCTCTTAATGTCCTTGCAGGCTCTTGATTCTTTGCCATCTCTTCAGACTCAGTTTCTGATAAAACTTCTTCTTCAGTCGATGAATCTTCTATAACCGTATCTAGTGCAATATCAGGTGAAGACGTGGCTGCCTCGAGTTGCCTCTTAGCTTCTTTTGCCTCCTTTGTCAGTTTCTTAGCTGTCTTTTCAATTTCTGGGTCGAATATCAATTCTCCTGTTCTGGAAGATCTAGACATGCACTGAAATGATTAGTGTAACAAAGTCCCAAAAAGAAATAATACTATAGCCGTTCCCCGGCAACGGCGCCAAAATTTGGTGTGTCGTTAAACCACAAAAAATAAACACCTCCAACCTCTATAAAGAGTATAGTGGAATCAGGGATCGAATCCTCAGGGAACGGATGATTATTTCTTTCAGAACAAAATATAGAATTCCATGTTGTGGTGAATTAACTAAAAATGTAATAATTAAAATAAACAGTTCTAATAATCTTGTCAAGTGCGATATAAAGTAGTGTCGAAAATCAATAATAAGAAGGCTCCAGCTGAAGTTGATTATTTCCAACTCGATTTCCTCGACTGATCATTGACGCAAAAATACTCATTAATTTATTAATAAACCAGTTACAGTTACCGACATGCGCCAAGTAACCAGCCTCTTCTAAATTCGATAATTAAGACACGGTCGTTAATTATACTCTAACCAAAAGATACTCCTAGACACGGTCATAAGAGTTTTGTGTTCCGACAGCATTAATATTAAGAGACCCGATTCTGAATATTAACACACACGTGGGTTAATTTTAATCCAGATTATTCACCTTTGTGGTAGCGGATTAACCAGCTGTGAACAAGTATAATCATACCACTCGTCACCTTATTAAAACTAATAAGCAATTACGGACTTATCGTTTTAATTGACAATCGATTAATTAGTTATATCAATTACCCTGCAGAAATAATTAAACCAAACTAATAATCGTGTAGAAATTATAACAGAAGATGAACAAATACCGATAAATCAAAGAGGAAGAAACACAATTTGATCTCACAGTCAATTACATCGAGGATTCAATAATTCTTCAACTGAAATAAAAGAAATTAAAAACTAACCATTGTTGTAGCAATCACAAAATAATTCAAAAAAATGAGTGCCGGTTCGATCACAAAAGAGGAAATAAAAAGCAACAGCTTCTGTCAGCTTCCGTCCTTTCTCTCTCGTTTCTGATGCCTTACCCTAGCTATGATGATATGACCCCTTAATTGTCAAATGCCTATATAAAAATATATTGCTCATCCACGCCAATTGCCGAGCAAAGTGGGTCCCAAATTTTTTTTTAATGATCCACCAATCAGAAATTAAGAAAGACCAGCCAATAGAAAATAAGGTCTTTCTACCAATCAGAAAATAACTTCACTTAAATGTCTTTTAGCGTTTGCAATTTCAGCTTCAAACTAGGACAATGGTATGCTCATACCATTTCCAGACTCCTCTTTCCACACTTCAAAATTGTCAAAACGTGAACCATCTCTCTCATCTTCTAGCAGTAACATCATCTTTCAGCTACTCCTCTCTTTTTTGCATTTCACGACACAAACACTCCTCAAAGTCCTTATCACTGTTAATCCTGCAAATGTTCAAATTTGTGTAATCTAATTTCATAACAAAAAGTTAGATATAAGATAGTCAGCTGCAGTGTTTTATAAACACAACAACCTTGGAACAGCTGACTGATGTGTATCTCAGCAGACTTATATACATAGGAACCTACTGGATATATATTTCGAATTAATCAAAGGTTACATTGGAAGATTACAAGGAAAATGACAGATAACAACTCTTGATTTTGTCAACAAGTCAATGGTTTAGATTAAAGGGACATTGTAAAGATTCAGAGCTTTATCCAATAAATACAAGTCAAAGGGTGAACGGTCTGAAAATTGTCAAAAAGTAAACTGACAAGTGTCAGTACTATGTACAGGGACGGAATGCACATCATGAAATGGACAAATATGAAACAGCTATGTTTGAATTTTAAACATAAGTCACAAGGATTCTCACCTATAAATAGAAGACCCCTGATACAGAAACAGTGGATGAAAATTGATGAACAACAAGATAATATGCCTGAAGCTATCAAGTTTATTATCAAGAAAATCACCATGCACCCTACTGAACTTAAAAGCTACTAATCCAGTAAATTCTTCAAGTGTAATCAGTTATCAAGCTAAATCAAGTTTACACACTTGAAGACTTCAAGCTGCTAATCATTTCATCCTGATCAAGTTGCTGAAAGCTGAATCACTTACTTGATTCAAACTTTCTTTTACAAGAAACCTGTTGAAGACAGTAAAGCATCTTTGGGTGTCAAGGATTGTTGTTTGTGATGGAGCTGGTGAAAAGGCAATCCTACCCTTCAAGGACCAGTGGAAGACTTTGGAGCAGCAATCCTACCAGTTCCAAGTGTTTAGTTTGTGAAGCCATAGTTATTGGTGAAGGACAAACAACTTAGGGAATTTTGTAACTGCAACCTCAAAGATCTCTAGTGAATTACCTCCAACATCACAGGAGAAGAGTGGACTGACAGGATTACACCACCTGGAACCACTATAAAATCTACCTACTTACTTTCTGCATTTAGTATATTTAGCACATCAATCTACTAAAACTAGCAACTGAATCACACACTTACACTACTGAGTATCTAATGCTTGGTATCATATTTTAACAACAAGTAATAAGGCTTAACTTGAATATATTCCGCTGCAACATATTCAGTAAAATCAATAGTCGACAAAACATCGAGTAGTAGTCAGTGCTCATCGAACTTCTTGAGTTTGTTAACTCCAAAAGTTTTAAGTGTTAAGTTTATTCACCCCCCCCCCCTCATAAACTTAACCAAAGCCTTTTCAAGGGACCAACATGTAACGAGTTTGAATTCATGTTTTCTTCTTATTAACGAGTTCAAATTTGTGTTTTTCTCTGGTAACGATTTGTCCTTGCAGAAAAAAATGGTTTTTCCCCTGATAACGAGTAGACATCGCGGGAAATTTGTGTTTTCGCTTTATATTGAGATGAAATGTGTGTTTTATCTTTGGTAACGAGTTTGAATTCATTTTTCTTCTTATTAACGAGTTCAAATTTGTGTTTTACTCTGGTAACGAGTTGTCCTTGCAGAAACAATGGTTTTTTCCTGATAACGAGTTGACATCGCCGGAAATTTGTGTTTTCCCTTTATAACGAGTTGAAATTTGTGTTTTTTCTTTGGTAACGAGTTTGAATTCATGTTTTATTCTTATTAACGAGTTCAAATTTGTGTTTTTCTCTGGTAACGAGTTTTCCTTGCAGAAAAAAAATTTTTTCCACGATAACGAGTTGACATCGCGTAAATTTGTGTTTTTTCCTTTATAACGAGTAGAAATTTGTGTTTTTTCTTTGGTAACGAGTTCGAATTCATGTTTTCTTCTTATTAACGAGTTCAAATTTGTGTTTGTCTCTGTTAACGATTTGTCCTTGCAGAAAAAATGTATTTATCTCTGATAATGAGTTGACATCGCTGGAAATTTGTGTTTTCCCTTTATAACGAGTAGAAATTTGAGTTTTTTCTTTGGTAACGAGTTCGAAATCATGTTTTATTCTTATTAACGAGTTCAAATTTGTGTTTTTCTCTAGTAACGAGATGTCCTAGCAGAAATTTTTTTTTATCTCTGATAATGAGTTGACATCACCGGAAATTTGTGTTTTCCCTTTATAATGAGTAGAAATTTGTGTTTTTTCTTTGGTAACGAGTTCGAATTCATGTTTTCTTCTTAATAACGATTTCAAATTTGTGTTTCTCTGGTAACGAGTTCTCTTTCCAGAAAAAAATGCTTTTTCCCAGATAATGAGTTGACATCGCCAGAAATTTGTGTTTTCCTTTATAACGAGTAGAAATTTGTGTTTTTTCTTTGGTAACGAGTTCGAATTCATGTTTTCCTCTTATTAACGATTTCAAATTTGTGTTTTTCTCTGGTAATGAGTTGGCCTTGCAGAAAAAAGGGTTTTTCCCTGATAACGAGTTGACATCGCTGGAAATTTGTGTTTTCGCATTATAATGAGTTGAAATGTGTGTTTTTTCTTTGGTAACGAGTTCGAATTCATGTTTTCTTCTTATTAACGGGTTCAAATTTTTGTTTTAATTTAGTAACGATTTGTCCTTGTAGAAACAATGGTTTTTACCCTGATAACGGGTTGACATCGCCGGAAATTTGTGTTTTCCCTTTATAACAAGTTGAAATGTGTGTTTTTTCTTTGGTACCGAGTTCAAATTCATGTTTTCTTCTTATTAACGAGTTCAAATTGGTGTTTTTCTTTGGTAATGAGTTGTCCTTGCAGAGAAAAAGGTTTTTTCCCTGATAACGAGTTGACATTGTCGGAAATTTGTGTTTTCCCTTTATAACGAGTAGAAATATGTGATTTTTCTTTGGTAACGAGTTCGAATTCATGTTTTCTTCTTATTAACGAGTTCAAATTTGTGTTTTTCTCATGTAACAAGTTTTCCTTGTAGAAAAAATGTTTTTTTCCCTGATACCAAGTTGATATCGCCGGAAATTTGTGTTTTTTCCCTTTATAACGAGTTGAAATTTGTGTTTTTTCTTTGGTAACGAGTTCGAATTCATGTTTTCTTCTAATTAACGAGTTCAAATTTTTGTTTTACTCTGGTAACGAGTTGTCCTTGCAGAAATAATGGTTTTTTCCCTGATAACGAGTTGACATCGCCGGAAATTTATGTTTTCCATTTATAACGAGTTGAAATATGTGTTTTTTCTTTGGTAACGAGTTCGAATTCATGTTTTTTTTCTTATTAACGAGTTCAAATTTTTGTTTTTCTTTGGTAACGAGTTGTCCTTGTAGAAAAAAAGGTTTTTTCCCTGATAAAGAGTTGACATCGCCTGAAATTTGTGTTTTCCCTTTATGACGAGTAGAAATCTGTGTTTTTTCTTTGGTTACGAGTTCGAATTCATGTTTTCTTCTTATTAACGAGTTCAAATTTGTGTTTTTCTCAGGTAACGAGTTTTCCTTGTAGAAAAATATTTTTTTCCCTGATAACGAGTTGACATCGCCGGAAATTTCTGTTTTCCCTTTATAATGAGTTGAAATTTGTGTTTTTTCTTTGGTAACGAGTTCGAAGTCATGTTTTCTTCTTATTAACGAGTTCAAATTTGTGTTTTTCTCTGGTAACGAGTTGTCCTTGCAGAATCTTTTATTTCCTGATAACGGCTTGACATCGCCGGAAATTTGTGTTTTCCCTTTATAACGAATAGAAATTTGTGTTTTTTCTTTGGTAACGAGTTCAAATTCATGTTTTATTCTTATTAACAGGTTCAAATTTGTATTTTTCTCTGGTAACGAGTTGTCCTTGCAGAAAAAAGGTTTTATTCCCAGATAACGAGTTGACATCGCCAGAAATAAGTGTTTTCCCTTTATAACGATTAGAAATTTGTGTTTTTTCTTTGGTAACGAGTTTGAATTCATGTTTTCTTCTTATTAACGAGTTCAAATTTGTGATTTTCTCTGGTAACAAGTTGTCCTTGCAAAAAAAATGTTTTTTTTCCCGGATAACGAGTTGAAATCGCCGGAAATTGGTGTTTTCCCGTTATAACGAGTAGAAATTTGTGTTTTTTCCTTGGTAATGAGTTCGAATTCATGTTTTCTTTTTATTAACGAGTTCAAATTTGTGTTTTTCTCTGGTAACGAGTTGTCCTTGCAGAAAAAAATAAATTTTTACCTGATAACGAGTTGACATCGCCGGAAATTTGTGTTTTCCCTTTATAACGAGTAAAAATTTGTGTTTTTTCTTTGGTAACGAATTTTAATTCATGTTTTCTTCTTATTAACGAGTTCAAATTTGTGTTTTTCTCTGGTAACGAGTTTTCCTTGCAGAAAAAATCTTTTTTTCCCTGATAACGAGTTGACATCGCCAGAAATTTGTGTTTTCCCTTTATAACGAGTAGAAATTTGTGTTTTTTCTTTGGTAACGAGTTTGAATTCATGTTTTCTTCTTATTAACGAGTTCAAATTTGTGTTTTTCTCTGTTAACGATTTGTCCTTGCAGAAAAAAATGTATTTATCTCTGATAATGAGTTGACATCGCTGGAAATTTGTGTTTTCCCTTTATAACGAGTAGAAATTTGAGTTTTTTTTTTGTAACGAGTTCGAAATCATGTGTTCTTCTTATTGACGAGTTCAAATTTGTGTTTTTCTCTAGTAACGAGATGTCCTAGCATAAATTTTTTTTATCTCTGATAATGAGTTGACATCACCGGAAATTTGTGTTTTCCCTTTATAATGAGTAGAAATTTGTGTTTTTTCTTTGGTAACGAGTTCGAATTCATGTTTTCTTCTTAATAACGAGTTCAAATTTGTGTTTCTCTGGTAACGAGTTGTCTTTCCAGAAAAAAATGCTTTTTTCCTAGATAATGAGTTGACATCACCAGAAATTTGTGTTTTCCCTTTATAACGAGTAGAAATTTGTGTTTTTTCTTTGGTAACGAGTTTGAATTCATGTTTTCTTCTTATTAATGAGTTCAAATTTGTGTTTTTCTCTGTTAACGATTTGTCCTTGCAGAAAAAAATGTATTTATCTCTGATAATGAGTTGACATCGCTTGGAAATTGTGTTTTTGCATTATAATGAGTTGAAATGTGTGTTTTTTCTTTGGTAACGAGTTCGAATTCATGTTTTCTTCTTATTAACGGGTTCAGATTTGTGTTTTAATTTGGTAACGAGTTGTCCTTGCAGAAACAATGGTTTTTTCCCTGATAACGGGTTGACATCGCCGGAAATTTGTGTTTTCCCTTTATAACAAGTTGAAATGTGTGTTTTTTCTTTGGTACCGAGTTCAAATTCATGTTTTCTTCTTATTAACGAGTTCAAATTCGTGTTTTTCTTTGGTAATGAGTTGTCCTTGCAGAGAAAAAGGTTTTTTCCCTGATAACGATTTGACATCGTCGGAAATTAGTGTTTTCCATTTATAATGAGTAGAAATATGTGCTTTTTTTTTTGTAACGAGTTCGAATTCATGTTTTCTTCTTATTAACGAGTTCAAATTTGTGTTTTTCTCATGTAACAAGTTTTCCTTGTAGAAAAAATGTTTTTTTCCCTGATAACGAGTTGATATCGCCGGAAATTTGTGTTTTTTCCCTTTATAACGAGTTGAAATTTGTGTTTTTTCTTTGGTAACGAGTTCGAATTCATGTTTTCTTCTAATTAACGAGTTTAAATTTGTGTTTTACTCTGGTAACGAGTTGTCCTTGCAGAAATAAATGTTTTTTCCCTGATAACGAGTTGACATCGCCGGAAATTTATGTTTTCCATTTATACGAGTAGAAATATGTGTTTTTTCTTTGGTAACGAGTTTGAATTCATGTTTTTTTTACTTATTAACGAGTTCAAATTTGTGTTTTTCTTTGGTAACGAGTTGTCTTTGTAGAAAAAAAAGGTTTTTTTCCTGATAACGAGTTGACATCGCCTGAAATTTGTGTTTTCCCTTTAGAACGAGTAGAAATCTGTGTTTTTTCTTTGGTCGAATTCATGTTTTATTCTTATTAACAGGTTCAAATTCATGTTTTTCTCTGGTAACGAGTTGTCCTTGCAGAAAAAATGTTTTATTCCCAAATAACGAGTTGACATCGCCAGAAATAAGTGTTTTCCCTTTATAACGATTAGAAATTTGTGTTTTTTCTTTGGTAACGAGTTCGATTTCATGTTTTCTTCTTATTAACGAGTTCAAATTTGTGATTTTCTCTGGTAACGAGTTGTCCTTGCAAAAAAAAATGTTTTTTTCCCGGATAACGAGTTGAAATCGCCGGAAATTGGTGTTTTCCCGTTATAATGAGTAGAAATTTGTGTTTTTTCCTTGGTAACGAGTTCGAATTCATGTTTTCTTTTTATTAACGAGTTCAAATTTGTGTTTTTCTCTGGTAACGAGTTGTCCTTGCAGAAAAAAATAATTTTTTACCTGATAACGAGTTGACATCGCCGGAAATTTGTGTTTTCCCTTTATAACGAGTAAAAATTTGTGTTTTTTTTCTTTGGTAACGAATTTTAATTCATTTTTCTTCTTATTAACGAGTTCAAATTTTTGTTTTTCTCTGGTAATGAGTTGTCTTTGCAGAAAAAATATTTTTTTTCCCTTTATAACGAGTAGAAATTTGTGTTCTATATTTGGTCACGAGTTCGAATTCATGTTTTCTTCTAATTAACGAGTTCAAATTTGTGTTTTTCTCTGGTAACGAGTTGCCTTTGCAGAACAAATGTTTTTTTCCCAAATAACGAGTTGACATCGCCGGAAATTTGTGTTTTCGCTTGTTTAATGAGTTGAAATGTGTGTTTTTTCTTTGGTAACGAGTTTGAATTCAAGTTTTCTACTTATTAACGAGTTCAAATTTGTGTTTTTCTCTGGTAACGAGTTGTCCTTGCAGAAAAAATAATTTTTTACCTGATAAACATCGCCGGAAATTTGTGTTTTCGCTTTTTTAATGAGTTGAAATATGTGTTTTTTCTTTGGTAACGAGTTCGAATTCATGTTTTCTACTTATTAACGAGTTGAAATTTGTGTTTTACTCTGGTAACGAGTTGTCTTTGCAAAAAAAATGTTTTTTCCCTGATAACGAGTTGACATCGCCGGAAATTTGTGTTTTCCCATTATAACGAGTAGAAATTTGTGTTTTTTCTTTGGTAACGAGTTCAAATTCATGTTTTCTTCTTATTAATGATTTCAAATTTGTGTTTTTCTCTGGTAACGAGTTGTCCTTGCAGAGAAAAATTGTTTTTCAACTGATAACGAGTTGAAATCGCCGGAAATTTATGTTTTCACTTTATAATAAGTGGAAATGTGTGTTTTTTCTTTGGTAACGAGTTCGAATTCATGTTTTCTTCTTATTAATGAGTTCAAATTTGTGTTTTTACTCTGTAACGAGTTGTCCTTGCCGAAACAACGGTTTTTCCCTGATAACGAGTTGACATCGCCGGAAATTTGTTTTCCCTTTATTACGAGTTGAAATGTGTGTTTTTTCTTTGGTAACGAGTTCGAATTCATGTTTTCTTCTTATTAACGAGTTCAAATTTGTGTTTTTCTCTGGTAACGAGTTGCCCCTGCAGAAAAAATATTTTTTTCCCAGATAACGAGTTGACATTGCCGGAAATTTGTGTTTTCCCTTTATAACGATTTTAAATTTATGTTTTTTCTTTGGTAACGAGTTTGAATTCATGTTTTCTTCTTATTAACGAGTTCAAATTTGTGTTCTTCTCTAGTAACGAGTTGTCCTTGCAGAAAAAAATATTTTTTCCCGAATAACGAGTCGACATAGCCGGAAATTTGTGTTTTCGCTTCATAACGAGTATAAATTTGTGTTTTTCTTTGATAACGAGTTCGAATTCATGTTTTCTTGTTATTAACGATTTCAAATTTGTGTTTTTCTCTGGTATCGAGTTGTCCTTCCTGAGAAAAATGGTTTTTCAACTGATAAAGAGTTGACATCGCCGGAAATTTGTGTTTTCGCTTTATAATGAGTGGAAATGTGTGTTTTTTCTTTGGTAACGAGTTTGAATTCATGTTTTCTTCTTATTAACGAGTTCAAATTTGTGTTTTAATCTGATAACGAGTTGTCCTTGTAGAAACAATGGTTTTTTCCCTGATAACGAGTTGACATCGCCGGAAATTTGTGTTTTCCCTATATAACGAGTTGAATTGTGTGTTTTTTCTTATTAACGAGTTCAAATTTGTGTTTTTCTCTGGTAACGAGTTGTCTTTGCAGAAAAAAGGTTTTTTCCCTGATAACGAGTTGACATCGCCGGAAATTTGTGTTTTTTCTTTAGTAACGAGTTCGGATTCATGTTTTCTTCTTATTAACGAGTTCAAATTTGTGTTTTTATCTGGTAACGAGTTGTCATTGTAGAAATTCTTTTTTCCTGATAACGACTTGACATCGCCGGAAATTTGTGTTTTCCTTTATAAAGAGTAGAAATTTGTGTTTTTTTGGTAACGTGTTCGAATTCATGTTTTATTCTTATTAACGAGTTCAAATTTGTGTTTTTCTCTGGAAACGAGTTGTACGTGCAGAAATTTTTTTTTCCCCGGATAACGAGTTGACATCGCCGGAAATTCGTGTTTTCCTTTTATAACGTGTAGAAATTTGTGTTTTTTCTTTTGTAACGAGTTCGAATTATTGTTTTCTTCTTATTAAGAGTTCAAATTTGTATTTTACTCTGGTAACGAGTTGTCCTTATAGAAACAATGGTTTTTTTTCCCGATAACGAGTTGACATCGCCGGAAATTTGTGTTTTCCCTTTATAACGAGTTGAAATGTGTGTTTTTTCTTTGGTAACGAGTTCGAACTCATGTTTTCTTCTTATTAGCGAGTTCAAATTTTTGTTTTTCTCTGGTAACGTGTTGTCCTTGCAAAAAATGATTTTTTTCCTTGATAACGAGTTGACATCGCCGGAAATTTGTGTTTTCCCTTTATAACGAGTAAAAATTTGTGCTTTTTCTTTGGTAACGAGTTCGAATTCATTTTTCTTCTTATTAATGAGTTCAAATTTGTGTTTTTCTCTGTTAACGTGTTGTCCTTGCAGAAAAAATGTTTTTTCCTCGGATAACGAGTTGACATCGCCGGAAATTGGTGTTTTCCCTTTATAACGAGTAGAAATTTGAGTTTTTTCTTTGGTAACGAGTTCGAATTCATGTTTTCTTCTTATTAACGAGTTCATATTTTTGTTTTTCTCTGGTAATGAGTTGTCCTTGCAGAAAAAATGTTTTTTTCCCGGATAACGAGTTGACATCGCCGGAAATTGGTGTTTTCCCTTTATAACGAGTAGAAATTTGTGTTTTTTCTTTGGTAATGATTTTGAATTCATGTTTTATTCTTATTAACGAGTTCAAATTATTGTTTTTCTCTGGTAACGAGTTGTCCTTGCAGAAGAATTGTTTTTTACCTGATAACGAGTTGACATCGCTGGAAATTGGTGTTTTCCCGTTATAACGAGTTGAAATTTGTGTTTTTTCTTTGGTAATGAGTTCGAATTCATGTTTTCTTCTTATTAACGAGTTCAAATATGTGTTTTTCTCTAGGAATGAGTTGTCTTTGCAGAAAAAATGTTTTTTCCCCTGATAACGAGTAGACATCGCCGGAAATTTGTTTTTTCCTTTATAACGAGTAGAAATTTGTGTTTTTTTTTTGGCAATGAGTTAGAATTCATGTTTTCTTCTTATTAACGAGTTCAAATTTGTGTTTTTCTCTGGTAACGAGTTGTCTTTGCAGAAAAAATGTTTATTTTCCCAACGAGTTGACATCGCCGGAAATTTGTATTTTCCCTTTATAACGAGTTCAAATCTGTGTTTTTTCTTTGGTAACGAGTTCGAATTCATGTTTTCTTCTTATTAACGACTTCAAATTTTTGTTTTTCTCTAGTAACGAGTTGTCCTTGCGGAAAAATGGTTTTCTCCAGATAACTAGTTGACATCATCGCCGGAAATTTGTGTTTTCGCTTTATAATGAGTTGAAATGTGTGTATTTTCTTTGGTAACGAGTAGTTCAAATTTTTGTTTTCTTCTTATTAACGAGTTCAAATTTGTGATTTACTCTGGTAACGAGTTGTCCTGGCAGAAACAATGGTTTTTGCCTGATAACGAGTTGACATCGCCCGAAATTTGTGTTTTCTCTTTATAACGAGTTGAAATGTGTGTTTTTTCTTTTGTAACGAGTTTGAATTCATGTTTTTTTCTTATTAACGAGTTCAAATTTGTGTTTTTCTATGGTAACGGGTTGTCCTTGCAGAAAAAAAGGTTTTTCCCTGATAACGAGTTGACATCGCCGGAAATTTGTGTTTTCCCTTTATAACGAGTAGAAATATGTGTTTTTTCTTTGGTAACGAGTTTGAATTCAAGTTTTCTTCTTTTTAACGAGATCAAATTTGTGTTTTTCTCAGGTAACGAGTTTTCCTTGAAGAAAAAAATGTTTTTTTCCCTGATAACGAGTTGACATCGCCGGAAATTTGTGTTTTCCCTTTATAACAAGTTTAAATTGTGTTTTTTCTTTTGTAAAGAGTTTGAATTCATGTTTTCTTCTTATTAACGAGTTCAAATTTGTGTTTTTATCTGGTAACGAGTTGTCCTTGCAGAAATTCTTTTTTCCTGATAACGACTAGACATCGCCGGAAATTTGTGTTTTCCTTTATTCCAGTAGAAATTTTTGTTTTTTTTGGTAACGTGTTCGAATTCATGTTTTATTCTTATTAACGAGTTCAAATTTGTTTTTTTCTCGGAAACGAGTTGTCCGTGCAGAAAAAATGTTTTGTTTCCCGGATAACGAGTTGACATCGCCGGAAATTCGTGTTTTCCTTTTATAAAGAGTAGAAATTTGTGTTTTTTCTGTGGTAACGAGTTCGAATTATTGTTTTCTTCTTATTAAGAGTTCAAATTTGTCTTTTAATCTGGTAACGAGTTGTCCTTGCGTAAACAATGGTTTTTTTCCCTGATAACGAGTTGACATCGCCGGAAATTTGTGTTTTCCCTTTATAACGAGTTGAAATGTGTGTTTTTTCTTTGGTAACGAGTTCGAACTCATGTTTTCTTCTTATTAGTGAGTTCAAATTTTTGTTTTTCTCTGGTAACATGTTATCCTTGCAAAAAAATGATTTTTTCCTTGATAACGAGTTGACATCGCCGGAAATTGGTGTTTTCCCTTTATAACGAGTAGAAATTTGAGTTTTTTCTTGGGTAACGAGTTCGAATTCATGTTTTCTTCTTATTAACGAGTTCATATTTGTGTTTTTCTCTGGTAATGAAATGTCCTTGCAGAAAAAATGTTTTTTCCCCGGATAACGAGTTGACATCGCCGGAAATTGGTGTTTTCCCTTTATAACGAGTAGAAATTTGTGTTTTTTCTTTGGTAACGATTTCGAATTCATGTTTTATTCTTATTAACAGTTTCAAATTAATGTTTTTCTCTGGTAACGAGTCGTCCTTGAAGAAGAATTGGCTTTTACCTGATAACGAGTTGACATCGCCGGAAATTGGTGTTTTCCTTTTATAACGAGTAGAAATTTGCGTTTTTTCTTTGGTAACGAGTTTGAATTCATGTTTTCTTATTATTAACGAGTTCAAATATGTGTTTTTCTCTAGGAATGAGTTGTCTTTGTAGAAAAAAAATGTTTTTTCCCCTAATAACGAGTAGACATCGCCGGAAATTTGTTTTTTCCCTTTATAACGAGTAGAAATTTGTGTTTTTTCTTTGGCAATGAGTTAGAATTATGTTTACTTCTTATTAACGAGTTCAAATTTGTGTTTTTCTCTGGTAACGAGTTGTCTTTGCAGAAAAAAATGTTTCTTTTCCCAACGAGTTGACATCGCCGGAAATTTGTATTTTCCCTTTATATATGAGTTCAAATCTGTGTTTTTTCTTTGGTAACGAGTTCGAATTCATGTTTTCTTCTTATTAACGAGTTCAAATTTGTGATTTACTCTGGTAACGAGTTGTCCTTGCAGAAACAATGGTTTTTTCCCTGATAACGAGTTGACATCGCCCGAAATTTGTGTTTTCTCTTTATAACGAGATGAAATGTGTGTTTTTTCTTTTGTAACGAGTTCGAATTCATGTGTTTTTTCTTATTAACGAGTTCAAATTTGTGTTTTTCTATGGTAACGGGTTGTCCTTGCAGAAAAAAGGTTTTTTTCCCTGATAACGAGTTGACATCGCCGGAAATTTGTGTTTTCCCTTTATAACGAGTAGAAATATGTGTTTTTTCTTTGGTAATGACTTCAAATTCAAGTTTTCTTCTTTTTAACGAGTTCAATTTTGTGTTTTTCTTAGGTAACGAGTTTTCCTTGAAGAAAAAATGTTTTTTTCCTTGATAACGAGTTGACTTCTCCGGAAATTTGTGTTTTCCCTTTATAACGAGTAGAAATTTGTTTTATTCCTTTGGTAACGAGTTCGAATTCAAGTTTTCTTCTTATTAACGAGTTCAAATTTTTGTTTTTCTCTGGTAACGAGTTGTCCTTTTAGAAAAAATGGTTTTTCCCCTGATAACTAGTTGACATCGCCGGAAATTTGTGTTTTCGCTTATAATGAGTTGAAATATGTGTTTTTTCTTTCTTAACGAGTTCGAATTCATGTTTTCTTCTCATTAACGACTTCAAATTTGTGTTTTTCTATGGTAACGAGTTGTCCTTGCAGAAAAAATGTTTTTTTCCCTGATAACGAGTTGACATCACCGGAAATTTGTGTTTTCCCTTTATAACAAGTAGAAATTTGTGTTTTTTCTTTGGTAACGAGTTCAAATTCCTGTTTTATTCTTATTAACGAGTTCAAATTTGTATTTTTCTCTAGTAACGAGTTGTCTTTGCTGAAAAATCTTTTTTTCTCTGATAACGAGTTGACATCGTTGGAAATTTGTTTTTTCCCTTTACAAAGAGTAGAAATTTTTGTTTTTTCTTTGGTAACGAGTTCGAATTCATGTTTTCTTTTTATTAACGAGTTCAAATTTGTGTTTCTCCGGTATCGAGTTGTCCTTGCAGAAAAATCTTTTTTTCCCGAATAACGAGTTGACATAGCCGAAACTTTGTGTTTTCGCTTCATAACGTGTAGGAATTTGTGTTTTTTCTTTGGTAACGAGTTCGAATTCATATTTTCTTCTTATTGACGAGTTCAAATTTGTATTTTTCTTTGGTAACGAGTTGTCTTTCCAGAAAAAAAAATTCCTTGATAACGAGTTGACATCGCCGGAAATGTGTGTTTTCCCTTTATAACGAGTAGAAATATGTGTTTTTTCTTTGGTAACGAGTTCAAATTCTGGTTTTCTTCTTTTTAACGAGTTCAAATTTGTGTTTTTCTCAGGGAACGAGTTTTCCTTGTAGAAAAAATGTTTTTTTCCCTGATAACGAGTTGACGTCGCCGGAAATTTGTGTTTTCTCTTTATAACGAGTTTAAATTTGTGTTTTTTCTTTGGTAACGAGTTTGAATTCATGTTTTCTTCATATTAACGACTTCAAATTTGTGTTTTTCTCTGGTAACGAGTTGTCCTTGCAGAAAAAATGTTTTTTTCCCGGATAACGAGTTGACATCACCGGAAATTGGTGTTTTCCATTTATAACGAGTAGAAATTTGTGTTTTTTCTTTGGTAACGAGTTCGAATTCATGTTTTCTTCTTATTAACGAGTTCATATTTGTGTTTTTCTCTGGTAACGAGTTGTCCTTATAGAGAAAATGTTTTTTCCCCGGATACGAGTTGACATCGCCGGAAATTGGTGTTTTCCCTTTATAACGAGTAGAAATTTGTGTTTTTTCTTTGGTAACGATTTGGAATTCATGTTTTATTCTTATTAATGAGTTCATATTAGTGTTTTTCTCTGGTAACGAGTTGTCCTTGCAGAAAAATTGTTTTTTACCTGATAACGAGTAGACATTGCCAGAAATTGGTGTTTTCCCTTTATAACGAGTAGAAATTTGTGTTTTTTTCTTTGGTAACGAGTTCGAATTCATGTTTTCTTCTTATTAACGAGTTCAAATATGTGTTTTTCTCTAGGAATGAGTTGTCTTTGCAAAAAAAATGTGTTTTCCCCTGAAAACGAGTAGACATCGCCGAAAATTTGTTTTTTCCATTTATAATGAGTAGAAATTTGTGTTTTTTCTTTGGCAATAAGTTAGAATTCATGTTTTCTTCTTTTTAACGTGTTCAAATTATTTTTTTTCTCTGGTAACGAGTTGTCTTGGCAGAAAAAATGTTTTTTTCCCCAAATAACGAGTTGACATCGCCGGAAATTTGTATTTTCCCTTTATAATAAGTTGAAATTTGTGTTTTTTCTATGGTAACGAGTTCGAATTCATATTTTCTTTTTATTAACTAGTTCAAATTTGTGTTTCTCTGGTATCGAGTTGTCTTTGCAGAAAAAATGTTTTTTTCTCTGATAACGAGTTCACATTGCCGGAAATTTGTGTTTTCCCTTTATACCGAGTAGAAATTTGTGTTTTTTCTTTGGTAACGAGTTCGAATTCATGTTTTCTTGTTATTAACGACTTCAAAATTTTGTTTTTCTCTGGTAACGAGTTGTCCTTTCAGAAAAAATGGTTTTTCCCCTGATAACTAGTTGACATCGCCGGAAATTTGTGTTTTCGCTTTATAATGAGTTGAAATGTGTGTATTTTCTTTGGTAACGAGTTCGAATTCATATTTTCTTCTGATAACGAGTTCAAGTTTGTGTTTTTCCCTGGTCACGAGTTTTCCTTGCATAAAAAATCTTTTTTTCTCTGATAACGAGTTGACATCGTCGGAAATTTTTGTTTTCCCTTTATAACGAGTAGAAATTTGAGTTTTTCTGTGGTAACGAGTTCGAATTCATGTTTTCTTCTTATTAACGAGTTCAAATTTGTGTTTTTCTCTCGTAACGAGTTGTCCTTGCAGAAAAATGTTTTTTCTCTGATAACTAGTTAACATCGCCGGAAATTTGTGTTTTCTCTTTATAACGAGTTTAAATTTGTGTTTTTTCTTTGGTAACGAGTTTGAATTCATGTTTTCTTCATATTAACGACTTCAAATTTGTGTTTTTCTCTGGTAACGAGTTGTCCTTGCAGAAAAAATGTTTTTTTCCCGGATAACGAGTTGACATCACCAGAAATTGGTGTTTTCCATTTATAACGAGTAGAAATTTGTGTTTTTTCTTTGGTAACGAGTTCGAATTCATGTTTTCTTCTTATTAACGAGTTCATATTTGTGTTTTTCTCTGGTAACGAGTTGTCCTTACAGAGAAAATGTTTTTTCCCCGGATACGAGTTGACATCGCCGGAAATTGGTGTTTTCCCTTTATAACGAGTAGAAATTTGTGTTTTTTCTTTGGTAACGATTTGGAATTCATGTTTTATTCTTATTAATGAGTTCATATTAGTGTTTTTCTCTGGTAACGAGTTGTCCTTGCAGAAAAATTGTTTTTTACCTGATAACGAGTAGACATTGCCAGAAATTGGTGTTTTCCCTTTATAACGAGTAGAAATTTGTGTTTTTTTCTTTGGTAACGAGTTCGAATTCATGTTTTCTTCTTATTAACGAGTTCAAATATGTGTTTTTCTCTAGGAATGAGTTGTCTTTGCAAAAAAAATGTGTTTTCCCCTGAAAACGAGTAGACATCGCCGAAAATTTGTTTTTTCCATTTATAATGAGTAGAAATTTGTGTTTTTTCTTTGGCAATAAGTTAGAATTCATGTTTTCTTCTTTTTAACGTGTTCAAATTATTTTTTTCTCTGGTAACGAGTTGTCTTGGCGAGAAAAATGTTTTTTTCCCCAAATAACGAGTTGACAT